>WSYH01005624.1:31610-43070 GCA_036426205.1 Ascaphus truei
GGAGGGAGGGGGGGATAGAGAATAAGCGGAGGGAGGGGGATGATAGAAATAAGGAGGGAGGGAGGAGCGCGGGAGCGGGGATAGAGAATAATGGACGGGAGGGGGGGGCGGGATAGAGAATAAGGGAGGAGGGGGGATAGAGAATAAGGGAGGGAGGGGGGGAGAGAATAGGGAGGGGGATGGGGGGGATAGGCATAAGGAGGGAGGGGGGATAGAGAATAAGGGAGGGGGGGATAGAGAATAAGGGAGGGGTGGATAGAGAATAAGGGAGGGAGGGGGGGATAGAGAATAAGGGAGGGAGGGGGGGATAGAGAATAAGGGAGGGAGGGGGGATAGAGAATAAGGGAGGGAGGGGGGATAGAGAATAAGGGAGGGAGGGGCGGATAGAGAATAAGGGAGGGGGAGAGAGAATGAGGGAGTAGAGAGAATAAGGGAGAGGGGGGGACGGAAAGCGGGAGCATAAGGGAGAGGGGGAAAGAGCAGAAGGGAGAGGGGGAAAGAGCAGAGGGAGAGGGAATGAGAGCCCCCCATCCCCATTACTCACCTTTAGCTTCATGAAGATCTGAGCCGCCTGCTCAAAGTCCCAACCATTATCCTGCAGACACCTGGAGAGAGAGACAGACAGACCAACCATGAATGAGACAGACATGGGTAGTATGAGACCGACCGTGAATGAGACATGGGTAGTGTGAGACAGACAGTGAATGAGAGACATTGCTAGTGTGAGACAGACAGTGAATGAGACATTAGTAGCGAGACAGACAGTGACGGGAGCTCCTCTCACTTCTGAGACCACTCTGCGTTCATGCCAGAGAAGAGAGTGAAGGCCTGCAGCATGTCCTGCGGGGCGGGGGCCAGGACGGGCACAGGGCTGCTGGAAGGCGTGGGCGCCGGGGTCGCAAATGCTTTCCGGATCTCTTCGGTCGTGGCATTCCTGATAAACTGCTCGTCATTCACCAGCAGGAGCCTGAGAGGGAGAGAGATGCGTGTAGGAGTATATATGGGGTGTGTGATGCGCACACACACACACACACACACACACACACACACACACACACACCACAACGTGTTAGGAGTAGATATGGGGTGTGTGAACAACATAACACACTATATGATATATACCGGACTAAGACGTGTAGCGGAGTATGTATGATCGCACTTGCTGCTGGAGATCTCGTTACTCCATGGCATATAACAAAGCTGCCCTCATCGCCATAGCTCGCCATCCTGGGCCCTTCTGGAATGTCCCCAATCCTGACCCAAACAGCTCTGGCTGTCAGACTAAATCCTGTCGTTCTGATGTGGAGGCTATCTCTTCCTAAACGGTGGTGTCTTACTTTCTCCTATGGTGGGATCTTTCTCCTACGGTGGGATCTCTTTCTCCTACACTCCACGCCCCAATGGCCGGGGTGAAGGGATAGGTCTCCTAATGTCAGTTGTGCCCTATGCCTCCATGTGTTTCCTTTTCCGAGGGTCACGCCGTGTGTGTGTGTGTTTCGCCCACCAATGGACCAATTCCAGCACCCACAAGGATGGTCACTACTTAGACCTTGTCTTTACCAAAAACTGCTCCCCTCCTGATTTCTCCGCCTCCCCCTATCATTCACCACCACGCACTCCCCTCCTACTCGCTACACTCAAGACCTTCGCTCTATTGACCTCTCTGATTGGGCATCCACCCTAAACTCTACCCTCTCCTTCCTCTGACCCGGCAATCTCATCAACTCTTAGGCCGAGTTTGTCGTACTTGCCAAGGTGACAGCGACACTGCGCAGCGCCGTAGCAAGTACATGCACTCCGTCGCAGATACCCATAAAGGGCGCGATCGCTGGAAGTCAGAGGAGTTTAATATCAACAGCGATCTCCGCGTGACGTCAGCGCCACGTGAGCGGTTCAGCCAATGAGGGGGAACCGCTCACGGCCACGCCTCCGCCACACCCCCTGGCCGCGATCTCTGGTCTCCTGCACCAGAGTGCAGGAATCGCGGTAGGACGCCGACGTCCGACATCACGTCGTCGCCCCTACTATAAACTCGGACTTACAACTATCCTCTCCTCTCTTGATCTACAGTGGCGAGAAAAAGTTTGTGAACCCCACTGATAATTACGGAAATTCCATAGTTTTTCCATGATAACCTTGAGTCAAAACCATTTTTTTACTAAATATCCAATAGGGTTCATATTAACCAATTCCATGTCTTTTGAAGCTAAATGTTGTATGCATTAGACAGATAATGAGTAATTACGAGTCGGGGTATGTGAAAAAGGAACTGAACCCCTGGTTTTAATCAGCTAAAGTAAAGGGGATAATTAGAATCAGGTGTTTAAATAATTAGGTAGATTTTCAGGTGTGAGTTTGGGAGGCCCCACCCTATATAAAGATCAGAAACTTTGTGAGTTTGGTCTTCATAAAAGGAGTGTCTTTTTGCTCTCCCTCATCTTTCTTTTCCCTCTTAGGACGAGTCCATAGAAGGACAGGCCGCGCTGAGCTGTGCAGACGCTCCGCGCTGAGCCCCTGCATCCTCAATGAGGATGCCTTGAGAGGGGGCTCACGCGAGCGTCCGCAGGCGCTGGATTTTTCTGCCGACAGCCAAGCTCTTTTTCAGCGCGCTGTCGGCTGAAGACATCCAATCAGCGCGGAGCAGCGTCAACGTCACGGCGCCGTGACGTTGACGTCGGTGCGTCGCGGGCGATTGGCCCAGCGACGTCACTGCCCCGCCTCCCTCAGTCTGCCCCCGCCTCCGATCGCGCCCGCTGGCTCGCCTGCATGGGCATGAAATTGCGCAGATTTCAGCAGGCAAGCCTCAGCGTCAGCGCGGCTCCGAACTCCTCACCCCTCTATGGCCCAAGCCTAATATGTCATTTTCTCTGTCTCTTCCTTCCTGTATCCTTTCCATGTGTTTTTACCTCTGTGATTTAACCCTTGCCCTCCTTCTTACCTTTCCCAGCACAACTTGAGGCCCTGCCCCCCTACAAAGGCTCTGCAGAGGAAGGAATTTCCCCTCTGTCCTCCCTACTGCCCATCAGGGCCCCGCTCCGACCCAACTGCAGAAGAAGGGATTTCCCTCTGTGCTTCCTGCCCGCTGCAGGGAATTAATGTGCAGGATGCAGGGGGCCGGGGGCCGGGCCGTAGACAGGGGGGGGGGGGGAGAGCGGGCCCCCCAAGAGTACGGGACCCCTGGCTATAGCTACACCCAGTCATCAGTCTAGAAAGGGTTACAAAACCATTTCAAAGGATTTGGGGCTCCACCAATCCACTGTCAGACAGACCTACAAATGGAGAGTTCAAGATCAGTCACTCTACCCAGGAGCAGTCGTCCTACCAAAATCTCTCCAAGAATCAACTGGCAAATCATCCAGGAAGTCACAAAGAACCCCATAGTAACATCCAAGGAACTGCAGGCCACTCTCGCCTTGGCTACTGTCAGTGTTCATGACTCAACTATCAGAAAAAGACTGAACAAGAATGGTGTTCATGGAAGGATAGCCAGGAGGAAGCCACTGCTCTCTAAAAAGAACATTGCTGCCGTCTGAAGTTCGCCAAAGAGCACATATCTGATCCACAAGACTTCGGGAACAATGTTCTCTGGACAAAAATCAAAAAGGTAGAACTTTTTAGCCTCAATGAGAAATGTTATATTTGGCGAAAAGCAAACACTCATCCCAACCATCAAGAATGGGGGCGAGTGTGTGATGGTTTGGTGCTGCTTTGCTGCCTCAGGACTTGGACGACTTGCCATCATTAACACAACCATGAATTCTGCATTGTATCAGAAGATTCTAGAGGGGAATGTCAGGCCTTCCGTCTGTGAGCTGAAGCTGAAGCGAAAGTGGCTCATGCAGCAAGACAATGATCCTAAACATACAAGCAGATCTACAAAAGAATGGCTGCAGAAGAAGAAATTCCGTGTTTTAGACTGGCCTAGTCAAAGTCTGGACCTAAACCCCATCAAATTATTGTGGCAGGACCTGTAGTGAGCTGTCCATGCAAGGAAGCCCTCAAATATCACTGAGTTGAAGCAGTTCTGTTGGGAGCAATGGGCCAAAATTCCCCAGACCCGATGTGAGAGACTGACCGGCGGTTACAGGACACGCGCAGTTGAAGTCATTGCTGCTCAAGGGGGCGCCACCAGGTACTGAATGTAAAGGGTCGCACACTTTCTCACACGCGGATATTGAATGTTTAATCATTTGTGCATAAATAAATGTTGAAAAAGTATCATGTTTTTGGCATTTGTTTGATCAGGTTATCTTTATCTATTATTAGGACTTAGATTAAGATCTAATAACATTTTAAGTTTGAAATATGTGAAAATCTTAAGGGGTTCACAAACTTTTTCTGGCCACTGTATATGCCCCTACAACTCCGGCACACCCGTCCCTCTAGCCCACGGGCCCTTGACTACATGCACAAACAGCATCCCTTCGACTCGCTCCTCTGAACGCCTCTGGAGAAATCTCACACTCGGGCTTAGTTTATGCACTTATTTCTTTTGTCCTGTTTTAACACTGCTCTCTCCAATGCCAAACAACACAACCTTTCCTCATTCATCAACACTCACAAATCCAATCCACACTGTCTTTTCTCTGTACTCAAAGACCTTCTCCTGCCACTTCCCATCCCACCTTCACAAGCCTTTGCCGACCACTTTAAAGGCATGGTGAATGCTTGACAAATCGATGCCTTCTGTTTCTTCCCCCCTCCTCTCCTACCTAAACCTCATTCCTCCATCCACTCTACTCGTTTTCTCCTGTTACAGAGTTGGATGTTTTTTAGCCGATTTTCTCTTCTCCCTCTACATCCCATCCCCTCACACCTTATCCAAACTCTTACTCCTGTCTTAGACCCCACATTTTCAATTCCTCCCCCTGGCTCGTTCCCGCCCCCCTATTTCATGCGGTGGTCACACCTATTCTCAAAAACACCCTAGACCATACGTGCCTTATTAACTACCACCATGTATCTCTTCTGTCTCCAAATTGCTAGAACATCTCATGTTCTCCAGTATGATTAACTTTAATTCCCACGTCCTCCTGGACCCTTTACAATCTGGCTTTCGTACAGCTCACTCAGACTGTGCTCACTAAAGTAGCCAATGATATACATGAAGCAAAATCCTATGGTCACTTTTCCCAACTAATCCTACGGGATCTCTGCTGCTTTTGATCACTTCTCCATATTCTAAACTCCCTTACCTTCACGGATCTCCCCTCATCTCCTGCTCCCTACATATCAGCACTGATCTCTCGCTATGCCCCTGCTCCTCTCCTGCGCTCTACTCATAACTGTCTGTCTAATTTCCACCCCTTTCATCTGTACTGCTCTCTCTCGCCTTCAAGCCTTTCCCCTCCCTGCACCTTACCTGTGGAACTCCCAATATACCACTTAGACTGTAAGCTCTCTGGGACAGGGTTTTCTTCTCCTATTGTCAGATTTATTGTATTATAATTCCCTGTGATTAATTGTCTATTTTATAAAGCGCAGGGTACACTGTAGGCGCTGTATAAATAAAGACACATACATACGTGGTGTGTGTGCGCCTGTAACACCCGGGGAGTCACGCAGCCATCGGCGTGCTCCTCACTCACCGGCACCACCGCAGGTCCTCCCGTGCCGCGCACGTCAGCCTCCCTCCATGCCGCCCGATCGCCGCCGAACTAGGACGCGCGCACACTGGCAACCCCTAAATAGTGCCGGCTCTGGGCGCTCAACCGTCCACTCACACGGAGGCGCGGCCACACATACGGGAGCACACTCCAGCCTCAAAGGCACAACGTCCCGGACGGCACAAGCACAATCAGGCGCATGGACACTACTCTGCCCTCCCTAGCTCCACCCCAGGGAGCTCACCTGGACCTGTCTCCTATCACAGCCTGACTCATTCACACACCTCCACCTTGCTGTTCTGCCATTGGTCCCTCTCACCTACATATGCTCAGCTGTGCCACTGGCACTTCGGCTGAGCATAGAACCTGTTGCTGTTCTCATCACTCTCTGCCTCCCTAGTCTTGTCTTGTCTTTCAGTCCTGACCCTGTGTACCGAACCAGCTTCCTCCTCGACTTCTCCGAACCTCTGGCACCCGACCTTGGCTTACGGCAATATGACTACTCCGAACCTCTGGCACCCGACCTTGGCTTACGGCAATACGACTACTTCGCTCCCGACCTTGGCTTACAGTAATAATACTACGTTCCTCTACCTAACCCCCGGACTTGGCTAACAGTACCTCCTACTACCCGTACCTCTCCTGCCCCGGATATCCAGACTATTCTACACTGAAGACGTGCCCTTGTGGCTGTGGGTGGCGTAATATCCATTCCCACCTCAGCACCGTGGTCCCGCCTAGTTTGTGGTAAGCACAGCGTGACAGTGTCATATACACAGCCTAAAGAAAGATGTGCGTCTCACCCTCCATCGCTGGCTGGTACGGCTATGAACACCCGGGAGAAAGCGCGCACTGAGTCATTGGATGGTCCCTCAGCTAAGGGTGACAGAAAGGGGAGAGCGGTTAGAACATGGGATATAGATATCTGTATCTAACATCAGAGGTTAGAATGGTAGGGAGGGTCACTCACCTTCTTTAAAGATTCCATTTACCACAAAGCAAAGCAGCATGTTCTGTAAGGGAGAACAGAGAACGTGAGCGCTGGGAGGGGCCTCCCCCTCTCTTTGCTCTCTCTCTCTCTCTTTGCTCTCACTCGTCTTTCTTTTCCCTCTTATGTATTTCTCTCTTGTACGTCATTTTATCTGTCTAGTCCTTCCTGTATCCTTTCCATGTCTGTTTTTACCTCTGTGATTTAACCCTTGCCCTCCCTCTTACCTTTCCCAGCCTGTCTCTCAGGCTGCAGCTCCACTGCACTACTTGAGGCCCGCCCCCTGACCTTGGCCCCGCCCACCTAGAGGCTCTGCAGAGGAAGGAATTTCCCCTCTGTCCTCCCTACTGCACCTCAGGGCCCCGACCCAGGCCCCGCCCACCTGCAGAGGAAGGGACTTCCCTCTGTGCTTCCTGCCCGCTGCAGTGGGCCAGGCCGCCGACAGGGAGGGGACAGTGGGCCCCCCAAGAGCACGGGCTCCCGGGCTATAGCTACACCCAGTCATCAGTCTAGAAAGGGTTACAAAACCATTTCTAAGGATTTGGGGCTCCACCAATCCACTGTCAGACAGACCTACAAATGGAGAGTACAAGATCAGTCACTCTACCCAGGAGCGGTCGTCCTACCAAAATCTCTCCAAGAATCAACTGGCAAATCCTCCAGGAAGTCACAAAGAACCCCAGAGTAACATCCAAGGATCTGCAGGACACTCTCGCCTTGGCTAATGTGAGTGTTCATGACTCAACTATCAGATAAAGACTGAACAAGAATGGTGTTCATGGAAGGACAGCCAGGAGGAAGCCACTGCTCTCTAAAAAGAACATTGCTGCCGTCTGAAGTTCGCCAAAGAGCACATAGCTGATCCACAAGACTTCGGGAACAATGTTCTCTGGACAAAAATCAAAAAGGTAGAACTTTTTAGCCTCAATGAGAAATGTTATTTGGCGAAAAGCAAACACCCATCCCAACCATCAAGAATGGGGGCGAGTGTGTAATGGTTTGGGGCTGCTTTGCTGCCTCAGGACTTGGACGACTTGCCATCATTAACACAACCATGAATTCTGCATTGTATCGGAAGATTCTAGAGGGGAACGTCAAGCCATCCGTCCGTGAGCTGAAGCTGAACAGAAAGTGGATCATGCAGCAAGACAATGATCCTAAACATACAAGCAGATCTACAAAGAATGGCTGCAGAAGAAGAAATTCCATGTTTTAGACTGGCCTAGTCAAAGTCCGGACCTAAACCCCATCAAATTATTGTGGCAGGACCTGTAGTGATCTATCCATGCAAGGAAGCCCTCAAATGTCACTGAGTTGAAGCAGTTCTGTTGGGAGCAATGGGCCAAAATTCCCCAGACCCGATGTGAGAGACTGACCGGCGGTTACAGGACACGCGCAGTTGAAGTCATTGCTGCTCAAGGGGGCGCCACCAGGTACTGAATGTAAAGGGTCGCATACTTTCTCACACGCGGATATTGAATGTTTAATCACTTGTGGATAAATAAATGCTGAAAAAGTAACATGTTTGTGGCATTTGTTTGATCAGGTTATCTTTGTCTATTATTAGGACTTGGATCTAATAACATTTTAGGTTTGAAATATGTGAAAATGTTAAGGGGTTCACGAACTTTTTCTGGCCACTGTATATGCCCCTACAACTCCGGCACACCCGTCCCTCTAGCCCACGGGCCCGTGACTACATGCACAAACAGCCTCCCTTCGACTCGCTCCTCTGAACGCCTCTGGAGAAATCTCACACTCGGGCTTAGTTTATGCACTTATTTCTTTTGTCCTGTTTTAACACTGCTCTCTCCAAGGCCAAACAACACAACTTTTCCTCATTCATCAACACTCACAAATCCAATCCGCACTGTCTTTTCTCTGTACTCAAAGACCTTCTCCTGCCACTTCCCATCCCACCTTCACAAGCCTTTGCCGACCACTTTAAAAGGCATGGTGAATGCTTGACAAATCGATGCCTTCTGTTTCTTCCCCCCTCCTCTCCTACCTAAACCTCATTCCTCCATCCACTCTACTCGTTTTCTCCTGTTACAGAGTTGGACGTTTTTTAGCCGATTTTCTCTTCTCCCTCTACCACATGCCCTCTCGATCCCATCCCCTCACACCTTATCCAAACTCTTACTCCTGTCTTAGACCCCACATTTTCAATTCCTCCCTCCTCTGGCTCGGTCCCGCCCCCCTTTATTCATGCGGTGGTCACACCTATTCTCAAAAACACCCTAGACCATACATGCCTTACTAACTACCACCATGTATCTCTTCTGTCTCCAAACTGCTAGAACATCTCATGTTCTCCAGTATGATTAACTTTAATTCCCATGTCCTCCTGGACCCTTTACAATCTGGCTTTCGTACAGCTCACTCAGACTGTGCTCACTAAAGTAGCCAATGATCGACATGAAGCAAAATCCCATGGTCACTTTTCCCTACTAATCCTACGGGATCTCTGCTGCTTTTGATCACTTCTCCATATTCTAAACTCCCTTGGTAGCCACAACAAAGCTCTATCCTGGTTCTCGTCTCACCTCTCCCATCGCACATTCTCTGTCCCTGTTGCCACCATGTCTTTGTCTCCTGTTGATCTGTCTGTTTTACCTCAGAGCTCTGTTCTGGGACCTCTCCTTTTCTCACTCTCGCATATCACTTGGTGACTTCATCAACTCGTTGGGCCTCAGGTATCATCTTGATGCAGATTATATATATAGATATATATAGATATAGATATAGATATAGATATATATATATATATATACACATACACCCCAACACTCACTCCCGTAATCCAGTCACAAGTCTCAGATTGCCCCCCTGGCTGTAATCTCGTGGATGGTGCTCCGCCAAAATAATCTTAATATGGCTAAAACGGACTATTTCCACCTAAACCAATATCCCTTTCTTCTTTCACAGTATACGGTATTACCATCTATCCTGTTGTCAAAGCACATTGCCTAGGAGTGACATGAATCGCTTGTTCTTCCATAATATTGTCAAGATCCACCCTTCCCTCTGTCACAGAACTGCAAAAACTCTAATGCATGCCCCTCTCCTCTCCCGTCTGCATTACTGTAACACACTGCTAATAGGCCTTCCTGCCTCAAAACTTTCTCCTTTGCAATCCACCTAATACTCTGCTGACAGAATAATTTCACTCTCTCCCAAAACCGTCTCTGCTCATCTCCTCCTTAAATCCCTCTCCTGGCTTCCCATCAACTTTTGGATCCCCTACAAAGTGTTCCTGCTTACCTTCACGGATCTCCCCTCATCTGCTCCTCCCTACATATCAGCACTGATCTCTCGCTATGCCCCTGCTCCTCTCCTGTGCTCTTCCCATAATTGTCTGTCTAATTTCCACCACTTTTCCCTTTACTGCTCTCTCTCGCCTTCAAGCCTTTCCCCTCCCTGCACCTTACCTGTGGAACTCCCAACATAGCACTTAGATTGTAAGCTCTCCGGGGCAGGGTTTTCTTCTCCTATTGTCAGATTTATTGCATTATAATTCCCTGTGATTGTCTATTTTATAAAGTGCAGGGTACACTGTAGGCGCTGTATAAATAAAAACAAAGAAAGGATATACTGCTCACCAACAAATAATTCTATGATGTGTGAATATGAGTTTCGCCCACAAATGCCTAGACTGGCATTGGGTGCACCTGATGAGCTGAATGAAGTATTTTTCCAAAATTAAAGAGGAAGGTGTGTTATCACCCTCTCTCTAGAAGAAAAAAAGGGGTGATGTAGAATAGCGCTAATGGGGTACTGATGATAAATAAACTCTAAATTAGATCAACCCCTATGGGGTCTAAGGCAGCCTGGTCGAACACTGATCGTACAATCAGAGATACAGAGACAAAAAGGAAAGCGATACCGGCGCCTAATATGTCCAATTAGGTTAATAGTCCTGGGTGTCCAGATGAAAAAAGTTCAAGTCCCAATGATGTAATCTTATAATCAAGGGATGACCAGATGTGATGTCCTCCGTAAAATACAGCATGGAAGAGTACATAACGCATTGTCAGATAAGGTATAATCAGCAACAGTATGGCACTGATAAGCCAGCAGCAGGCTAAATACAGAGAGTGCACACGGCAGGGCCTGACAGGATTAGAGTCTCTGAAAGCACAGAGTGTCAACCAGGACACAGCAAGATTGTAGCTGCCTCGTAGGGGATGCAATTACCAACGATACACAGCTGCCTGTCTCCTCCCAGATGACGTCACTGTGTCTAACGCCCTACGCGTTTCCCTCCTGAACGGAGCTTTGTCAGGGGCGGATGAGTGACAGATGAGGCGGGACCTACTCTTTATAGTGTCTATGGTTGTCACGGCAACCCTTGGCCAATCGTAGTTTGCTAGTATGTTTACACATATTCGTTATATATATTTTTTGTGTGTAGACTTTTTTAGATTATACCCAATAAATGTTATATTTTAATAGTCCCGGAGTGCATCCACTAATGGGCTTCTAGCTAGAGGGGGTGATAACACGCCTTCCTCTATTTTTGGAAAAATGCTATATAAATAAAGATACATACGGTGTGTGTGTGTGTGTGTGTGTGTGTGTGTCATATACACAGCCTAAAGAAAGATGTGCGTCTCACCCTCCATCGCTGGCTGGTACGGCTATGAACACCCGGGAGAAAGCGCGCACTGAGTCATTGGATGGTCCCTCAGCTAAGGGTGGCAGAAAGGGGAGAGCGGTTAGAACATAGGATATAGATATCTGTATCTAACATCAGAGGTTAGAATGGTAGGGAGGGTCACTCACCTTCTTTAAAGATTCCATTTACCACAAAGCAAAGCAGCATGTTCTGTAAGGGAGAACAGAGAACGTGAGCGCTGGGAGGGG
>WSYH01005625.1:0-38534 GCA_036426205.1 Ascaphus truei
ATATATATATATATAACACACACACACTCATACACATGCATGCCATATACACACGCCTCATACACAAGCATGACACTCACACACTTCATACACAAGCATAACACTCATACACATGGAACACACACACATGTTAACTCCCAGCCAGGGCAAAGTTCCTTACCTTAGCCCCCACTGGCTCCCGTGCTCCATCTACACTGTTAGCTCCACTCTCAAGCGCCAGTGACCACCCCTCCACAATTTCTTAATCTCTTGCCTGTGCCTTCCCCCTCACTTTGTCTGCGCCCCCAACTCTCTCTCATTCAGCTCCTGCTGCAGACTGAGGCTGGCCTGGCCAGCTATCGACTTTGTGAACAAAGCCAAGTGCCAAGCCGCCCGCAGTTACTGCAAAGCAGCGGCCCGCATACCTGCAAATAGGACTGGCACAGGGGGGGCAATTGCCTCAGTGCCCAGCCCGCCCTGCTGGGATGGATACCATACTTTTCTGCCATATTTTCTTATTTAAAGCTGAATCATTTATTGTGGTCTAGATATAAATTCATTTTTATTTGCTTATGGCTCCAGCCAGCACCTTTCACCTACAAAATATTACTGCAAACATGGTGAGAAAGAGTTACCAATGTATTGCGGTAACTTCCATTTACAGAGAATAAAGTACAAAACTGAATTATACGCTTAATTGTACTGTGATTAGTTTGAAAATTGAACACAATTCTAGATGAACTTAAAACTACACAATAGGTACATTGACGTAAATTGATTGAGGAGATAATGCATGGGCACATAATTATGTATGTAAAAAAAGATGTCTTTTTTTCTGGAAGTAGCTTTTAAAGCTATGTAAGTATTTAACTAAAAGTATACAGTTCAATCTATCAAGCTTTGGAAAAGTGCTACATTTAGTTTTATCACAAAAGCGGATTGTTCAAAACAACCATTAAATGCCTTAATGAGTAATAACAATGCTGTTTGGAACACAGTCTCTTGCTGACACTGGAACCCTTTTGTTCCTGTTAAGGATGTTCTTTATATCTAAGCATCTAAACTACTGTATGAAGGTTTTGCCAGAGAATTCTCTTATTCTTAGAGTATACTGTATTTCGGTATTCTCAGAAATAAATGTATCGTAATATGTAAAGATGTGTGAAACTTTCCAAAATCCATTTCGCAAATCTTTTCCATAATCGATTACTGAAAAACCACTTTGCCAAATTTTTAAGGCCTAAAAGCTTCTCAGAAATCACACTTTTTTTTACCATCAATTCGCTGTTTCTTCAATGTATCACAGCTCCGTCACAGTTCGCAAGTGTTTCGCCAAGCACTTAAAGTTTGTTTAATGACGTCAACTCCCATCCAGAGTTTGAAATAGGGCTTTTGCAAAAGAGGATTATCTCAGGTATGTTTAGTTTTGTTTACAGTTATCTCTCCACATGTTGTATAAAGGGGTGTTTGGGGAGGTACTGTATATAAGTCAAAGGGGACTTTAACCAAATAGATCTCTCTATCTCTATTTTTTGGGAGTAATAAGAAAGGGATCATTTTGCATTATTCGTAAACTCGGGCGAAAACTTTACATAACTCTATGGAGCCTATTCTAGTAGCTTCGATGTTATCACTGCCAAATCGAACATTTTTGCATGACGCTACAGCACCTCACGGTAACACTGATATGTGTTATCACGGTATTCAGAAAGAGTTATCGCAAGTCAGAAACCGTGAGGTTGGAAAATGCCAAACCGCTCAGGATTGCAGTGTCTTTAACTCTATCTTTTTTCTAAGTTCTGCCCCTGCAATCTGCCTGTAGTCACTAAGGCCTCATCCCGGGTGATGCTGAGCGGGCACTTGCACTGGCCGCGATGAAACACATTGCTGCAATGTGTGTGGCCAGCGTGAGCGAGCACCTGCGCATGCACAGTGCTTATCTGCTTGCAGAGGCAAGCAAATTTGAATATGCCGCTTGCTGGTGTGTCACGGGAGCGGTTCGCCTAATGAGGACCCCATGGCCGCGCCCCCCACGCACGTACCTAGCTGGCTACAAATCGCCTGAGCAGAGCGCGTGACGTCACCACGCACGAGCGCCAGCGTGCTCTCTCCCTGCCTGGCCGCAGCATAAGAGCTGCACAGAGAGAACTGCATCTCCCTGCACAGCTCATACTGGCAATCACACTGTTTTTATTTTATTTTAATAACACTGCTTGGGGTCTCCGGAGCTGAACCGCATTAATTTCAGCCTCGGGATCCTGTTCTTCCCCGGTTACAGGCCCGGCATAGGGTGCCGGTATCTTGGCAAAATGTAAATGTTCCAAGGTTACGTGACGCTGGAAATTTAAACAATGCAGGGAGGTACCGACACCCAATATCAGGGCCTGTAACTCGGGAAGCAGCTGAACTCGGGAAGCAGGCTGAAATTATTGTGGTTCAGCTCCAGAGACCCCTTAGTGGTTATTAACCACTATTGTAATTAAGGGGCTAATCCCCCTCCAATACCCACCTGGCAGGCCTAACCACTCTACCCGGGGCAACTACCCCCACACACACAAATGGGAAGCAGCGGGTCCCCGGAGCTGATATTAATGCGGGGCAGCTCGAGAGACACCCGGCTTCAATCCGATGTAGTAAGAATACATTTTTTCTTCAGAGACACATCGCGGATCCCATCTCAAAGATCAGTTGCACATTGCAGGAGTGTTCTGGCAAGAAAATTACTTGTTCAAGAGATTGATTCGGATTGTCGATCTCAGCCATGAGTGCACACATGAATAACACCAACACCAGTTGTTATGAGTAAATATAATTTATTGGGTACTTAGCTTCGGATATATTTCAGCATTCTATGGCACTCAAAATACCGCTCATGATGTCATCAACAACCAGGGGACGCCCATCATCGGTTAAGATGAACTTCCTGGTCAACAATTCCTGTTCTGTGATCAATTTGTACTGCGCGCAGTCCTGAGTATACTATCAGCTTTGCCACAGTTGAGAGTCTGCCACATTTCTGTGCTGTACAAATGTATCAGAGAACATATCCAGGCATTCAGCCAACATCCTAGTTAGGCAAGAGGGGACTCCCGCTCCCAGGAGACTCCCGCTCCCAGGAGACTCCCACACATGTCTAGAGAACTTCTCATAATAAAAATGACTTTCCACTATGTATCCTGTTCACTGCAAAATTAACTCAATTTAAGCATGTCTGTAAGAGACAAAATGTAACGCATCATTCACCTTGGCCATCAGAAACACAATAAACTCAATTTTCATTACAAGGAGCCATGTTCATCTCGGAGCTGCCAGAATAGCTCGATATTTTTAAAAAAATGCGAGTTTGGGCAGGAGCAGAAGCAGCACTACGTTGGCATCCTTCCCTGCCGATGTAGTGCTACTTCAGCTCCTGGTCCCAATCCCGGAATCCAACCCGGAAGTGCGGGAGCTACCTCTGAGAGACGCTGAGAACGCTGAGGAGAGAGGCTGTGAGAGCGCCCTCATTCCTGATATGTGTTCAATGCTTTTACTGAATTGACACCATGTGAGTGTGCCATTTTTATATTATTTTATGCTGATCCTTTTTTTTTTTTTTTTACAAGTTTGCACTATTGGGTCATCTACCTTTCATTTACAAAGGTTACCCCACTCCGAGACTGACAAGGATTCACACACAACTGCCACTGATTTAGGGTACGCTAAAAAGAACTGGGAATATGTGAGTATATCCCTGATGATGGTGCTCGCACCGAAACGTTGGATCTTTATGACTGTGTCCAGTCATTAAAATACTCTTTTGCATGAATTTGATTGCATCGTGTTTTGGTGTGCACGGCTCCCTCCATGCATTGTAATACATTGTATTTAACTAAGAAATAGATTATTATACGTAACTCCAAGAAAAAGTTTGTAATGAATCTCTTCCCAGACATGTTTAATCACGAACAGGTGACACAAACTGGCTTAATATTAACATATTTTTTTTGTACCTTCCTTCTGGAACAATTCTTTGCTAATAAGAAGTGAATCATAACTCCTACATTACTCCTGGAAAAGACCTAGACACTCGAAATTTTAAAAATATATTGGCAAATACACTTTACCGTTAACAAAAGACCCTTCTTTGCAGACCCACATGACATTTGTCCAAAAAAAAAGAAACCTTTGCTTCTGTAGTTTAGCAAGAAACCACCTTGGGGGAGACTGCTGCAGTTTGATGCCATCAGAATGCCACAGGTAATGATGGAGTCAATATTTCTTCTGCCTGAGTGCGGTCTGCGTCCACCAACTCTTCGCTGGCCAGGTCGCCACTGTATAATTCGCCGCACTTTGGCCGCCTGTCACTCCTTGTCCAAAATGTTTAAATTGAAGGAACCCTTTCAGTCTACATCTGCATTACCCCAAAGGCAGACGTCTGAAAGGGTTTCCCAAGAACTGCTCCCCTCTACACATAATCAGTGTGCTAACGGTTCACATCTGGGATTTCTTGCTGCCATGTGTTTCATCAACTCCACCCCCTGCAGTGTTTATGACTGGACAAAGGAAATTTCAAAGCTCAGCTGAATTTATTCAGAGCCCCTGCAGTCTACATCTGTGTTGCCCCAAGGGCGGACAGCCTTTGGCAGCAGCCGCAGGGCAGCCAAAAGTTGTCAACCGTTTGCTGATGTTTGGTAATGTTGCAGCTGCTCTATTGCTTCCAATACTTACCAAACCTCTCATCCCGTTTCCAATGTCAACTTACCCTGCCTTTAGATTGTAAGATCCTTGAGGCAGGGCCACTTCTAAGACATGGAATGTTTATTCTACCTCTTCTACCACAATTTTAATCCTGTCTGTAAATGTTACTTATGCCCATAATCATATCTCTGACTGTCCCTTAAATATCTGTAAATTGAATGTGCATAACCTTGGTTCATTTAATGCAACCATGTATTATTATAACGCTGGATTTTCCTGCCCGTATCATGTGTAAAAAAAAAATCGTATTGAATTGTAGTTGTTATCAAACTGACTGTAAAGTATTGCAATGTCCACTTAAGTGGAGGCCTGTATTTACTTAAAAATAAAGGCTGATGATGGAGATGCACCTTTTTGTATTTAATGAGTATATATGTATATTTCAAAGAAAAATGTTTCTATTGAAACATTTAGTTTCTCTCGACGATTACTATATAAATATTACCATTATTATGTATAATATTACCTGTATTAAGTTGTACATCTAACCTTGTTGTTATTCAGCATTTGCATGATGTTTGCTTAACGGAGACATGGGGCGTGATGTAAGGTTATGGGTGTGCTGCAACGCCACTGGGATTTTAACATGAAGGTTCTCCACCCTTCCTTCCTACGTTTGCTTTCCATGGGGTGCAATGGGGGCACCAATGGTAAATTGCATCCACAAAGTGCAGAAAACAAAGGTTTCCCAGGTGTGCCAATATTAGTTGCTGGACCTCCTTAGGCAGCCTCTACTTGCAAGTCTTGAGGCTTTTCACCTCCTTGTGATCATGTTTTTTAGATAATACATTTTCATATTTTTGTACCACCTGGCTCCCTGGGCAGTGCGCTGCCTGTGCTTTTTTGTAGTTGCTGTTTGGACTTCTGCTAGTGGCTTGACATGCCACTAAGGAATCTAGGTGACGCTAGGAGTGGGTAAGATCTTTTAAAGGAATTATTACTACTCAGGATTTACTACAAACTTGGTGAGTTTTGGACTCTTATTATATTTTCTCCAATGAGGTTGCAGCTATACCCACTCGACATTTGAGTTGTACCTTTATGATTCATTCATTAAAAAGGATTTACATTATGTTCTGGCACTGCTTGGAGCACCCACTATTCTCATATCGTACATTGCAGACAAGACAGAAACCAGACAAAATAGATAAAACTATATATAAAAAAAATTAAAAAAATCAATAGATCATGAAATAACATCAAATGGATACACTTACAAAAAAAAAAAGGAAATAATTAACAGTACACATAAATACAGGCATCCCCGGTTTAAGGACACTCACTTTAAATACACTCGCGAGTAAGGACATATCACCCTACAGTATAGCAAACGGCAGCTCGCGCATGCGCCTGTCAGCACGTCCTGAACAGCAATATACGCTCCCTACCTGTACCGAAGTTGTGCGCAAGCGGGAGACTATAGAGCCTGTTACAAATGCGTTATTTACATCGGTTATTCACGAATATGACGATTGCAGTACAGTACATGCATCGATAAGTAGAAAAAAGGTAGTGCTTCACTTTAAGTACATTTTCACTTTACATACATGCTCTGGACCCAATGTGTACATTAATGCGGGGTATTCCTGTAATAATACATTTGGCAGGCACACTTCCAGAGTATATTTTCTAGCCAAGGAAAGGGCAGGGTTTGCAACTGTGGCTTCTTACATATCCTTCATCTACTGATAATATATAGATAAATATATATATATATATATATATATATAATTATATATATATATATATATATAATATATATATATATATATATATTCCCCCCAGTTTGTTTATATTCCTGTCAAGTTAGTGTAGAATACTGCTCCAATTCCCCAACCGGACGTGTAATTTTGTCTATTTTCGTCACGCAAGGTATCAATGTCTCTTAAACCGGTGCAATGGTTCCCAGGTACTTTCAATTTTCTCCAATATCAAATTGGAGACCAGGGAATGGATGTTGATAGTAGTCTTGGGTGACGGGTCTAAACTGAAGTTCATTGGTTAGAGCCTCCTTGGTCAGAGCAGATTTCTTTCTAAGCCAACTCACTTCTGGTCTATTAATAATTTTCAATTTAGATGCAGGGTAAAGATGATGATCCATCCATGGTAACGCTTCTCGCCACTTCACAGCACCCTGGGCAGCACCTGCTCACACTGCTCAATTTCCGGACTGCCTGACTCCGCACCATTGCCTACTACTGCCCCACCCCAGAGGGTAAACCCTTTTGTTGATGGGGTGCAGCACTAAGAACTTTGTGTTAAACGAAACAAAGAGCAAAAAAAAAAAAAAAAAGAGATTCCACTCAAGGTAAGAAGATCCCTTTGGAGCACACGATACAGGTCTTGTATCCCTATGCTTAGTGATTATCATTATCACTGATCAGCCATTAATTAGTACAACAATGTATTTGTGTTGATTGACACACCATTTAATATTTTTCTCATTGATGTTTTATATTTATTTCAGAATTAAATGTGAAGTTTTATCACCTGTATGGTACTCTCCAGAGAGAACTTCTTTCCTTGAGTTGAATCCCTTTTTTTGCTCTTTATAAGAAACATAATAGGCTCTTAACACTATACTCATCGTTTTGGGATTGTAAACTGTGGGCAATTTTTTTTGGTACAAATATTACGGATTTTAGCTCTAGATTGATTTGATTTTAACTTATTGGTCAGCATTCTCTTAGCTTAGTCTCTTTCCCCATTTGTTCATTTCTATATAATACAGTAACGATAATTGTTTTCAATCTTTTTTTTCTTTGTTTTGATATGAGGAGCATACAGTATATATTCTGAGGCGTTGGGTATCAGATACTATGGAATCATGACAATGGATTATTCAATAATGACGCCGGCCTGTTGCCATAGCAGAAGCTATACAAGCTTTGCTTCTGGCTATCACATCATGTGCTCTTTATGACTGCTTCCTGTTGTCATCCCTTCGGTGTGGTCGGGCTAGACAAATCTCTGATGGCCGCGGTTTTTTGATGCTAATAGCTTTACTATAGAATGTGGTGCAGATGTAACAAGATTTATTGTGGCCGTGAAAGTGAACGAGGGCCAGAACGCAGCTGGGTCAGGGCTCGATCGTGACCAAGATAGTATTAAGCAGCCTGGGTGGATAAACTCAGCAGGGATCGCTGCTTCTGCATGGGACACCCACAGTGTGAATCCTACTGAGCCAGCAATGAGTCAAGAAGAGCAGTGTGGAAAAGTCCCACAGAAAAGCAATCTCTCAGTGTATCTCCCTGAGCAATTCTTACAGCAATCCAATGTTTTATTTTTCTATACTGTATTGAAGCAAGGTGTCTCTGGCAGTGTACCCCATTAACTTCAGCTCCGGAGAGCCTACTTCTGGAGATATAGACCTCCGTAGGTGGTGACGGTAGTCGCTCCGGCTGGGTTTAAAAGCTCCCGCGCCACGTGGGCCAAGCCGGAGCGGCTAGCAGCACCCACTATGAAGGTCTGTATCTCCAGAAGCAGGTGGGCCCTGGAGTTTACATTAATGGGGTTCACCTGCCGGGACCCTCTGCTTCAATACAGCATAGAAAAATAAAAAGTAAACATTAGATCGCTGTAAGAGCTGATCAAGGAGACAACTTCTCTCAGGGACACCTCTGTGCAGCTATTACAGACTGTCTGCCCCAGGGGAGATTAACATGGCTATAATCCTCCCGGGACTCAAAATGTACTGCTTTTGGGGGCCAGGGACCAACCGCACACAGGCTGCGGATTTCAGCGTCTTGGTCCGTGCCCATTCCGGCAGTAAATCTTACATCTGTTGGATGGTTTCTATGTATCTTTCTTCCTCATTAGAACAAAAAGAAGACAGAAACATTGACTACAATAAATATACAGGCCTACTTTTTTTTTGTACCATCAATCTTTGGGTATGCTATTGTTTTTCTTTTCAGTCTTCCAATATCCCAGTTATATTGTAAAATCATTAAGGCAAGAAAGCCTATCATTTGTTTTTACTGTATAAATGATGCACTTACAGTATTTGTATCCGTATCCTGTCTTGCATATTGTCCTTGTAAAGCAGTGCACATGGTTTTGTGCTATATAAAAAGATATGTATAACATATGTATACATTGACTGGTCTGTCTGGCTGCTTCATCATAACACATTTGTAGACTCAAAGCAGCAAATGTATTAATCCGTTCCTCACCAACATATGGTTGAATGGAACTGCCAAAAAGTGTATATGAGGTGCGTAAAAGTAGTCACAACAATTTATTAAAATGCTTTCTTAAAAAGGTGGATTTACTTTTTAAGTTCTCAGATTTTAGTAGTAGCTCAAATGTAAAGTTTCCATTTTATAGTTTGTTTATGCCTTCAAATGTTTTGACGATAATTATGTAAAATACCTGACCAGTGTTTAGAAGATAGGTCATTACAACAACTTGATTGGGGATTTCTTTACTTTTGATTGTGTGTAAAGTAGATGGGATGCGGAGAGGAAGAGAACTACAGTGGTGTGAGACGTGGGGGACAATGGGGTGCAGGAGAGGGACAAATGGATGAAAAAAAAATGTAGGTGTTGTAGTTTTATTTAAAAAATGTTTAATATCTTTTTTAGGAATATAGAAAAACAATTTTACCTGGCTAAAAAATATCTGGTTGACTAGTATAGGGGTGCGTAAACTTTTTTTCCTTGTGCCACCCTGCTAGCCCCACCCTCCTGCCTGCTCTCCTGCGTCATTTGACGCCATTTGATGGCGCAATTAATTTAAATGTTGTGGGGCAGAGTGCGGGGCCACTAAGCGCCGTTCCCACCCCCCAGTTTGTGTATAATTTTTTTTTCCAGCCTTCGGAATGAACAGTGACCTGCAGCTGCCTTTTTTGGGGTTGGGGTGGGGGAGGGATGGAGGGGGGGGAAGTGTACTATCCAATCCTTAATCTTATTTTGTACCTTTTTTTTATACTACAAATTAATTTCCACATCACTTCCTTCAAGTGGCTGCCCCCTACCATTTCAGTGGAAGTATAGAGTTCCAGAAGTCCTATTGATCTGGGAGAGTTTACAGCACAGCACACATAGTGCATTGAAAAGTATTACAACCTGTAACAATAACAGGTATGAAGTATTTTCCTAATATTCTGTTCTCACGGTAAACCAATCAAATTATTTTTCTTTCAAGATTTAGCAAGTAGGCCTATCTATATGAGATTCTGTGAACTCAAAAGTTGGCTTAACATGCATGTCCTTCAAACCTGGGAATGTACAATATTCGTAATAGTTTTGAGAAGATGACAAAATATAGAAGCAAAAGTCAAAATTTACTTTTATTAGTTAATTTGACTCAATCAAGACTAGGATATACAAACGGTTAGAAATTATCCAATAGAATTTTAGTTCACACAACTGTAAGTTTAATGAACATTGGAAAATACTAAGTAATTACAACATTGTTTCAGAGCCAAAAAAACAGCAATAGCATTCACCCAGATGTACACACGGTACCTTGTGTTAACTTGCAGCATTGTCAGAAAATCAGATTGCAACAAACTACATAAACTTTTAAAACATTTCGACACTTGAGCTCCAAAAACCATTGTGATCATATTTAAACAGGAAATACATTCTGTACATCTTTAATACAGAAAAGACTCGGCAAGTTATGTATAAAGTTCCAGAAATGGCTGTCTTACCATTAAATTGACCTCAAGGCGCATATTCACTAAAGTGTATTAGCCCTTACCACTTGTTAATGGTCATTTGAATAGCTGTCTAACTTAAATATAGATACAGGTAACAATCTTGTAAATATTATTGTCCTTAAAATACTCAACACCTGTTTAGCTTCTCATATTCGTAAACGATTTAAAATGCTTCTAGAAGGGGACATGAGACAAGTTACTGAACACATTATAATGGTAGGGTTCAATTATTTACGACATCATTGTTCTCTTTTTTGCATCAATAAAATGTAGCATGTCAGAGATGGCTAACAGATCTACATCACATTTAGGACACTTTTTTGAAGCTCAAAAACATGAATGAGTCGAAGCATTATCATTTTAGAACTATGGAATTGCAAATTTGAAAACTGAACCACAATTTAAAATAAATCAGGACTTTTGCACCTTTCTATGACCTATTTAAAATGAGCTAAACAAAAATAAATCAAATTATTAGGTCTAAAATAAATAAATGTACTTTTAACTTACAAAATAATAATATGCATTGTTTCGATGATCAGATATAAAATGGAAAGTTAAAGAACAAATAGCTTGATGGATTTGTAATGGAGCTAGGAGTAATAACATGTTTAAAACTAAATAAACCATGCACAAAATGGGAAGACTGGGTACAAATTAAGAAAAGCACATTGCCAAATACCTATTGGGACTGGTAAATGCAATTATTAACACTTCCCAGGAAAGGGCATACTTGTGCTCATAAATCGCATCAGTCAAGCACTTGGGCCTAGTCTTTTACATGTGCAACAGGTTAGAGATCTGTTGACAGACAGCTACTGGGTTTTATAGCCCTAGACTGCCAGTCACATAAAACAGAAATGTGCAGTGTGAAGACTGATATGGCAGCACTTGACCCTCAGCTAGGGGTCAGACAATCCTAAATCTTTATCCATGGCCACTTGCATTATCCATGTACCTAGATTAGTAAAGCACTCCATACCAGTCCTTTAATGCCAAAACATGGCTGCTGTGTATAATACCAAGTGCTCACATATACAGCTACTGTTGCTGAAGTTAACCCAACAACAGAATACGCTGCTACGCAACCAGTCTTCAATAAAATGCATATTTATTCAAGTATCTGGGAATGTTTTGGTGTTTATCATGACAAGTAATAATGAAGGTGTGAACAAACACCAAAGGATTGACAGATACTTGAATAAATAAGCATTTTTATTGAAGACTGGTAAAGCCACAAAGAGTATTCTGTTCTCCGTTGTCACCCTACTGTTCCGAAAACCGAAGAAAAAAAAAATATACCACAAAATCTAAAATATTACAGTATTTAACGGAGACAAATTAAGTATTCCTGGAGGAGCTGTATCCCCATGTAAAAGGGAATAGCATCTTCTAACAGTCATTGTCAGACCATGCACCAATATCCCACCTACCATGACTAAAGGGGAGGGAAAAAGAGAGACATTTCCTTTCATTGTATTAATGGTTATGCAAAATAAATTGCGGTACTGTGCAAACTTGAATGAACTAAAATGCATACGACCTGACTTAGTGAAAAAAAAAATCCTTGATGCCACACTTATTTGTTCTTGGATGATGTAAAGATGTAGAGATGCAGCAGGTATTGTTGCATAATAGAATACGTTTTATTGTGCGTTTTGACACAGCTCCATTGAAATAAATGGAGTCACGAGTTACCACTCATGGCTTGAAAGCTAGAGGAGGATGGGGTAAGCAATTGACCATGCAAAAGAGGGCCATTATATTGGTCAAAGGTTTGCTCTATCTTATACCAAAATAATGAGTGATAGGAGAAAGTGATTCACAAATGATTTGTAGAACAAAGAGTGGGAAAGATTACACACACAGTAAGACAAAAAGAGACATTCAGAAACTCTCAGTTTAGTGACATCTGCCTAATACATCTTGTTTTTCTATGTCCTAGCATCAACAGGGAACAAAATCCATGGCTGCACTAGAGAATAGTTTAAAAGTATAGTTCACACCTCGTTACTTAAGAAATTATATATATATATATTAGAATATAATATAGCATATATATATATATATTTTGTATTATAACAATAGGAAATAAAATCCTAATACGATGATTCTTTCCTATTCATGCTGTGACGACTTTTGACATTTTCTGTTTTTTTTTATCACTTAAAATGAGTAACAGCAAGACATATCTAATTAAATCCTCATTTTCTGATTAGAACGGAGTCGTTAAAAAAATACAAGTGTAATATAATAAATAGATTTGATTTATTTTATGTTGGTTCTTTTAAAGGAATTACACCAGTTGGACAGTTTAGGAGGTTCATTTTTTTTCAGGGATTTATGTTCTAAGAACACAAGGCCTGACCTACAAAACAGTACAAAATCTAAAGGATGGGCCTTACAGTAAATAGAGGGCAAATTATATCACCTTTAAAGAGACAGCAAGAATATGGCATTGCCAACACATTATAAAATCAGTAGTCCGTAAGGATTGTGTCCCTTGTAAAACATAACAGGCAAATGGTGCGCTTAATTATTTTATTTGCCACACCTTTGATCAATCTGCAGTACACAGTAGGGGTCTCTCAGTCAATCAATTTAGCAAAAGGCTCGGCATCTTTTTTCAATGTACACGACTATGTTGCTATGTATCAATATATACACAAATGTCAATGTACTGTTCCTAAACCAATTAACAGGTTGTGCTTCCTTTAATTGGATTAACATACAAATTACATACTGTATGTATAACTTTTGTTGATTTCATAGCCGGTCTCACAACTTACCAAACAAATCTTGAAAAATATTGCTATCAATAACTCAAAACGAGCAAGTTAAAAACAACAAGGTCTTCCTATTAAGATTTCACATCTTTACTTGTGAATTTGAGCATGATTGTATGCTAAAAAAAATTAAGAGTAAAGCTTCCAGTAAATGTTTATCTGTGTCAGTTGAGTATATTGCTGAAGCTCCAAATAGCGGAAATGAACTAGTACACACACACACACACACACACACACACACACACACACACACATGTTACTGATAGGTCAATTTAACACTTCGAGTGTCGGGGGATATAGTGGTCAGACTTGTTCAGAAGGCTTTTGTAAAAAATTTTTTTTTTGTTTAGGCAAACGTATATAGGCCGGTTTAAATTTAATGTTAAGAGGAGACCAATTAAATATATTGGGGGCGTACAGTGTACTGCAGATTGCTCTTTAGTCAGGAAGTATTTTTTGATCAGCGAAGTCATGTAGTCTCAGAAACAGCCAAGTGGGGGTGGTCTCAAGTCTTTTGGCGGGTGGGGCCAACTTGACAACAATCTTGGGGGGGTACCTTTTCTGCCACACGGACTTGATGTACATATAGTCTTGCAACATATGGTACATGGAGAAAAGGAAATACAGTGAAAGGGGGGGGGGGACGAGATTGACAATTAAGTTGAGCAGTGGGCAGGAAGACAATTTGGAATTTGGTTTTCATTGCCGAGTCGTCGACCATACTTAAAGTAAGCACGTAATCATATGTAAGGGGAACAAAAAATAGCACTTTTGTTGGGGTTTTCAATGGAGGGACACAATACCGTGAACGAGAAATGATTGGGGGATCAAGGAGTGTGGTACACGTATACCCTCGGACGCAGTGCTCCCACAGAACCAAACGTGCCCGCTCCTCTCGCTGCTTGTCCCACGAAGGATGCTAGGCCTGCCCCGTATCTCCCCGTCCCTCCCCTCCTGCTTCTCCCCCACGCGGCCCCTCCACTCCATTCGGCGTTCATCCCCACCGCGTGCCCCTCCACTCGCTCCTGTCACGCGTCCCATCGCTTCTCCCCAAGCGTGCCCCTCCACTCCGGCTTCTCCCCAACGACGGTGCCCCTCACTCCGGCTTCTCCCCACGCGTGCCCCCCACTCCGGCTTCCTCCCCCCACGTTGCCCCTCATCCCCGTCTGTCGCTCTCCCCACGCGTCCCGTTCGGGCGCCGGTACCTCCCCGAGCGTGGGGACCTTGGAGACTACGAACACATGTAGCCCCCCATGTCGGTGTTGGCTGATGTGGGCTTCACTTTTCACCTGTTTGGGCTTTGCTTATGTGTTCCCGTCAGTACCTACATGTGATTTTTGCTTCCTCTCTGGTCTTATGGATCAGCCACCACTGACGTCATGGCCCCCAAGTACTGTGGGTCTAGAACGGCTGTGGACCAGATTTTGTGCCCACAGACCTGGTCAAGAATGAATCAGAGTGTTAGTGGTGCATTGAAATTCATTACCAAGCCAAACCACACACAGCCCTTTTAACCTTTGTTTTGTTATGGTACTTTTACTCGCATTGAAATGGCAAATTTATTCTTTAAAGACTGATCAAACATTTTGCATTTTGAGGAAATAGATATAAATATTTTAGCTATAGCCTTTGTTAAGAGATTTTATCCAAAAACTGTTGGTTGCACCTTCCAATGTAATTGTTTACTTTATGCTTAAACATATAATTTTCTTCTATATGACAGAGGATTCAATTGAAAAAGTGCAAGAGCAACGTGAACAAGAAGCAAAGCATGAACCGAACCTGTTGGAAATGATTTTTGCAACTATTCTTCCAGGCCGCATTGTCTGTTGAGTACAGCGTTCTGAGGATGATTCATAGTTGGGATAAAATGATTGGTCAGTTAAGGTGGACATTATTCCAACGAACACATTCTTCACTTGCCCCAAGTCACTCTGCATCATATCTTCATAAAATCAGTCATGCAACCCCTGGGCTTCTTAAAATATTTGCGGGTTTAATTGGCATAAGTGTCTACATTACGCAATTGGTTGACTTCACTATAATCATTTGGCTCAGTGAGGGATTGTGTAGTTGTAATCAAACCCCTATAGTGCAAACGTCAGAGAATCTCAGGGACACAGGGGAAGATGATAGTGATAATCCAATAGTTCAGCTGTAACAATATTGATCCCAGCCCTTGAAGCTTAGATAGCAGAGTGAGTTTTTTTTTTGTAGCTTAAACATATTGTCTTGATG
This sequence comes from Ascaphus truei, assembly GCA_036426205.1. NCBI lineage: Eukaryota > Metazoa > Chordata > Amphibia > Anura > Ascaphidae > Ascaphus > Ascaphus truei. The sequence goes on from WSYH01005625.1 coordinate 15,409, forward strand.
TAAAACCATTTTTTTTATTTGGCATTTCTATAAATAGTGTTTTAATATAGGGTTCAAAAAGATAGAATTATGTTGTGCATACGAGTGCCACAAGCCACAAAATGTTGGGTTTCATCCACCAGAAAGTAATAAAACGCTTCATTTCTTCCTGTCTGCTTAAATCCATTGGCATTGTCACTTCCTTTTTTCACTGTGTTGCAGCTGGGCTATGTATTTGAGGTATATTTGTTCAGGGGATATGAAGCTAAAAAGTGATGTAAACTTTTGCACTGTTAAATAATACACTGTTTTAATTAGAAAAGACTGTGAATGCTGTCAAAACCCTGTTGGTATTTCGGTATGTTCTATAGTGGGGATTTCCTTCCTCCTGACCTATTTTTGTTTTACCATTTTTTTTAAATACTGCAGTTCCTTGCCTTTTTATGGCAATGCAATTATCTAAGCCTGTGATCAATCCGTTCTACCGTGATTGATGTTAAAGATCCTGCTTCCCGGCACGCAATATGGTTGCCTGTTTCAAAAGAGTAAGGCTGTGCTTATAGTGCGGGACGTGACCGACGGCCGTCGCCATACAAAGTTGTATTTCAAGTTTGAGAGACGTCGCTGCCTGACAGACAAGTGACGTCACCAAGTGGAGGGCAAGTGCAATATGCGCTCTGTGATTGGTTTTAGAGGCGTCACATTGGCGACTGTCCTCTCCAAAAATCAAATATCATGACTACCAGATTTTTTGGTAGCCACTGTTGCGCTGTCGCGTGCAATATAACGCCGACGACGGCGACAATGGCATTTGTTTTTTAACGTGACCGGCACTATAAAGCGGCAGCCTTAGTGGTGTTGCCTTCCTAAATGGTTGTCTACTGTATAGCAGCCCACGGAAACTTAATACATAAAAATTATTACAAAGGCATAGTGCCGAAAAATACATAAAAAAATAAAAGTCAAGTACTACCTACCAACTGTTTTTTGTTTAAAAAAAAACAACAAAAACCACAACACAGAAATTTTTTTCAATGAAATGCTGCTTTCTGTGGTGTATGGTAATATGGATCCTTTTACCCACCATACATTATAGTGTTTATTTAATCCCGTAATGATAGACTATTTTATCTGGATAACTATAGTTTTTTTGCTTTGGCTTTTTCCTCAGACTGTGGTGTATAAGCTGTGGTAATTCAGCAGGCTAATTGCTGAAAATAAGTACTTCAAATCATCACTGGTGATGGGCCAAACCTTCGAGCACGTGCTTACATTTTGGGGAATTTTTAGCTTTTTTTTGCTTTTTTCAGAAAAGTTGCAAAAAAGTCAGTGTTAAATCGCCAAAAGCCACCATTATTATTGAGATTCAGTTTCTCCCAACTGTGTACAATGTTTTTTGTATTATGTTTGCAGGATTGTAGTAAATGTTTTACGTCTGGAAATGTTTATTCTGTTCAGTCAGCTATTCATGGACAATCCATTTCTAGCTGACCACATGCTACAAGAGTTGGTGATCTATCATACACTAGATTACCTACCCACCTCTTGCAATCCAGGGAGGCTAGTAAAGCAATGCCTTCATAACCACTTGGCTACCAAGGTGTTAAACACATCGAACAACACACATACACACGGGTGTAACAATATTTACGGCCTCTTTTAGTCTAGCTCAGGGGTGCCATAGAGACATAAAAGAGAAGCCAAGAAGCACCCTAAACAGCTTCTCTCCTGAGCGCCTATGGACCAGCACCCCTGGTGGGCTCCCACCAGCACAGGATACAGTGAATTACACCATCCGCTGAGACTCCGCAGGGCTGGCTGTGGAGACTGAAGAGCAGGTAGGGACAATGACTGCACGCCCCCCTTGTCCCACCATGTCAAACCCTTGTGCTCCATCCTCCCCTTTGTCCCCACACATCCCCCCTTCATGTCACTCCCTCTCCCCTCCCGACCCCCCCCTACCCTTGTTACTGCTGTGTCATGTGTATCCCCTGTCAGTGTATAATGCCGTCAAGTTATATTCCACACTATTCACTGGCACCTATATAGCCAATGGCAGTACAACACTGACACAAATCACAAACCTGATGGCACTATACATTGACACGTCAGGTTATCCTCTCTTTAGTGTATCAGGTAATTAATTTGAAGAATTTTTTTTTTTATTGTCGCCCTTTGACAATGACACTGTATGTCTGTTACCTTCTCCATGTGTTCCTTTGACAATGACGCAGGAATTCTGTCTCCAACTCCATTCAGGTTGGCCACCCCCTGTCAGCTAATGGACTAGGCCACGGCATAAAATGAACAAAAGCCATTGCAAAATATAAAAACATGCACCACTGATAAATATAAACTATTTAAAATCTAAACTTAACATTTCATTATTAACTAAAGTGTCTTTAAACCCTTGAGTGCCAGTGGAGCTACAGATGCAGTGGCCATTATTGAAACACTTGCGTGTTATACCCAGAACAACCCATATGGTGGCGCGATTTTTTCCAACCGTACCCGCCTTTAAGACGCGAGTGCAAGAAAATGGCATTTATGTTCTGGTTTTTAAACACCTAAATTGACACCAGTAGCACAGTACTGTCACATTACAATTCATTCATTTCATTTATTGCACACAATCCATGAAATTCCATCACAAAGGCAAGCCATGATAAACCGTGTGCCTGGGGCGATTGGCACGTTAATGCCGGATGGAGAGAATCTACGCAGCAGCGACACACGAAACCGGCGCGTGACTTGTTTGAATATGGCCCGCTGCCATCTGTACCTAGACTCTACTGTGGATTAAGAATAATCGACACGTGTTCTTAAAATGCTTTTATATAGTTTAATTATCACACATCTTCACTAGGCTTGGTGACATGGATTTTGTAAGGGGGCGGGGCCGTTATACATGTCCTGTTGCTATTGCAGACATGTAAGACCGCCATTAGTAAGTCAACTAAATATATCCCTGTTAATGATTCTTACAGATGTGTTGGGGAAAAAAAAATGTGCCCCCAATGTCTAAACATTGATTTTGGTTTGATTTATCAGTGGCTGTTTTCCACGGTTATATATGGGTGTGTAGTATATGTAATCAGCCCATTGGATTAGTTCCTGGGGGTCACTATCCTAGAGGCAGAGGAGGAGCACAACATATGGGGTGTGGTTATTATTTGAGGTTAACAACAGGTAACTCTGCTGTAAAAGCGTGGGATGAATGCCGCTCAACGTGGTAAAGAGGGTGGTGTTTAGCGGACAATTAAAAATCCCAAACAGCTGAGAATGGGTGGTGCACACTGGGGATGATGCATATGAACACCCAGTAAAATTAAAAATACATTTGATTAATTATATATTAAAAACAAGATGTAAGGGAGTGAGACCGAAACAAACGAATAAACATTAAATTAAATGTCGGAGAGGCGTAACAAGGGTAAAGAGTGTAACGCAACACGGTGTGATGAGTGCAGACCAATAACCTATTACTCCAATGTGATAATGGTGTTGTGACTTCCTATGACCTCACGTAGGGTGTAATGAACCCAAAACAATGATTTATCTATGCAGTACTATCTAGACTGTGCATCCACCGGACTGACAGTGAAAATGAGGCTCCATATGTATATACTGATGCCAAAGATGTGATATCACCGTGTGGTGGAAAACTTCTAGTACTTAAATACGGTGATGTGTAGTCCCAAGTGACAGTATAAGTAGGGTTAAATGGAGATAAAATCCTATTGGAAGTTGAAACAGCAAACCCAATAAGTGGTTGGGTATAGTAGCCCCTGCACCCTGAGCAAAATCCTTTATTTATTGCCAGTTGGATAGTACTAAAGGAAAACCTTCTTGCAAGTTTAGAAATGTTTATATCCAGTACTCGCTCATGGGCTTATACGAGTGAATGATGACCATAGATATATAGTATATAACCTGTAGGTACAAACATATAGATATGTCGGAGCATTCTTGCTGTCCACGGCCACAGTCTCCGAAACGCTCTGACTATAGACGCCCTTGCCGACCTCGTCGAATCTACCGACGTCGCTGGTCACTGACGTCACCCGTACCCACGTACGTTTCACAATAGGCTTCATCCGGAGCTATTGCTAGTTTCAACTTCCCACATAGGATTTTTTTCTATCATTTACACCTTATAATACTGTCACTAGGGACTACACATCACCCTTGTATTTAAGTACTAGACAGCTCACCACACGGTGATATCACTCTTTGGCATCAGATACATATGAGCCCGCATTTTTCACTGTCATGCAGTTACTGCCATTCTAGATATTACTACATAATAAATCATTGTTTTGGGTTCATTACACCCTACATAGGTCATAGGAGTCACAACACCATTGTCACATGTGTGAGTAATAGGTATATTTGGTCTACGCTCACACAGTTTGTTAACCACTCCTTTACCCTTGTCAAGCCTCTCCGACTTTTTATTTAATATTTTTTTGTTTGTTTGTTTGGTCCAATCCTTACATCATGTTTTAATGATATAATTAATAAAATTTATTTTTAAATTTACTGGGTGTTTCGGGCCTCGCTAAGGAGATTCTTCTCTCTCAGTGTTCATGGTGGTTTTTATTTGAACCATTAATCGCTTTGATGCATCCGGGCTACCTAGGTTCTGAGAGGCTTAGGTGGCCTTACTGGCACTTGGGGTTTCTGGTTATACATACATGCATACAAAGAACATTCGCAGGCACTCAAGGTTTTTTGGAAATAACTTATGTGGCTTATTGCTCAGTGTCAACGTTTTGTGTCGTATCGGGACCTTTTTGTCAAGGGCGTTTTTTCAAAGGTCCTGATATGGACCAAAACGTTGACCTTGAGCAATAAACCACAATAAAGTTATTTCTAAAAACCTTTGAAGTTGAAGAACGACGAAACCCGTAGTGAAGTGTCACTCGGAGGACAACCGTCCTGGAGCATTCTTGCCACACAATATACAACCAATCAAACAACCTTCCCTGAGTTCCTGCGTCTCTGTGATCGCAACGCGGAAGCAGGAGTGGTCAACCAGGCATGTGCAGGCACGTATTGGAGCTGGAACTTTCGATAGCGTGAGTGTACCAAAAATGCTCGCTGCTTTTGACAGATTAGGAAAGTGAGTGTATTATTCCTTTCTCTGTGTCTGTCTGTTTTTTTTAATAACATGTAAACAATATGTATGCTATGTTGAGTTTATCTGTTTTTTCTATTAGGAGACCAATCCCAAGAATATCAAGAAGATTGAGTTGCAGTTTCCTCATTGTAGGAATGGTGTGTAAGAATGTTTTTGGGGATTCTACACCACACCTTTACATTTTCATCACTATATTATTTATTATTTTCGTCTCTAGTTTGTGCTGGTACACTTTTTTTTTTTTTTCTTCTTCGCACATTAAAAATCTTGAGTGCCTGTTGAATTCTCATAAACGTACCTGTAACCTACACACGTGCACCAGGGCAAGATCACCGATCAAGCAGAGTGTCTATATTATATATGTGTGGATATATAATATATCTATATATATATTCCTCTATTGTCTGATTGTGTTGTGACTCTCTCTTTATCTTATTCATTCATTCTCTCTATTCTATCTATATCTCTCTCTTATATCTCATCTCTCTTCCTTCTCTCGCTAGTCCCTTTCTTTTTTTTCTATTTTTTTTTTTGTACAATGGCCCTACAGCCCTATTAGCCAGCATTGTTGGCTGTTTTATATATTTATTATATGTGTGTGTGTATCTATCCTCTCTATATATATTATATATTCTGTAATATACTATAGTACAATATAAATACTGATGTGTGTTGTGTGTGTGTGTCCTCTCGTCGTCCTCTCATCTCGTCTATCTCTATATAACTATATACTCTATCATATACCCTCCCATACCACACAGTGGTTGACACATCACCAAACACATCTACTCGCCACACAAAAAAATCTACTCGCACCTAGTACCAACGGTGCTGGCTTGGGGCCAATATTTACTACCTCGCCCGCGTGGTTAAACCACTCGCACCGGGCGACAAATGATAGGTTTGTCGTAACACTGTGTTGTAATATCTATATATATATATATATAGTAGATATATATATAATAATATATAAATTTATTTTTATTTTTTTTGTACAAGTGGCCTACAGCCCTATTAGCCCAGCATTGTTGGCTGTTTTACAGGCAGGGGTGGGAGTTTTATTGGGTGGAGTGTACTCTTGAAGACCCCCATGGGGAGGAGGCTTAATCACTGTTTGGTCCATAGCAGTTATTAAGGCAATCACTGCCTTACTAGCATTTTTTCCTATGCACCGGGGGTGAGGGGGGAGAGAGGTGAGGTAGTCTTGTTTTTATGAAGAGATTACCAACACCTTTGCCGTCCTTATTCTAGCCGTGGATGGCCTAATGACTAGTTGCTCATTTGTGGCTGTTGAAATTGTTATTTAACTCATCTATTTTGGTATTCTTGCGCCTTCCCTGCTTCAGGATCTAGATGGGAGTAACGCCTACAGTTCAGTAATGTCACATTACTTGTAGATATGCAGTGTGTCACATGAAAGTGCTTGTTTTCCCGCCCCCTATTCTTATAACTCATGAACGTTATTTTTGCAATTACGTATGTTGTTGATGTGAACTTAGGGAAATTTAAAGTAAGTTCTAGTTTGGGGCCCATTACATAATTTGCCCGATTTAATGAAGTTGGGTGAATCTTATGCTTTTTGAATCTACAGTACAGTATCAAGAGAGAAAACAATGCCATACTACTGGCCGGTCATTCAGATTAATAACAAACACTGGATTTGCAGAAATTAGTAGCAACACAGAAATACCTTGTTTTTTATTACTGTACGTTCCGCGTCAAATTGCATGAAGGAGGCACTTTTGTGTGTGTGTGTGTGTGGGTGTGGTGTGTGTGTGTGTGTGTGTGTGTGTTGTGTGTGTGTGTGTGTGTGTGTGTGTGGTGGTGTTTGGTGTGTGTGTGTGTGTGTGTGTGTGTGTGTGTGTGTGTGTGTTTCACACACACACACACACACACACACACACACAAAAGTGCCTCCTTCATGCAATTTGAGCGAACATACAGTAATAAAAACTGGTATTTCTTGTTGCTACTAATTTCTGCAAATCCACGTTGTTATTAATCTGAATGCGGCCAGTAGTATGGATTAGTTTTCTCTCTTGATACTGTACTGTATATTCAAAAAGCATAAGATTCACCAAGCTTCATTAAATCAGGGCAAATTATGTAATGGCACCTACAACTAGAACTTACTTTAATTTCCCTAAGTTCACATCAACATAAGTATATGCAAAAATAACGGTAATTGAGTTTATAAGAATAGGGGCAACAGCACTTTTCATGATAACACTGCATTATCTACAAGTAATGTGACATTACTGAACTGTAGGCGTTACTCCCATCTAGATCCTGAAGCAGGGAGGCGCAAGAATACCAAAAATAGATGAGTTAAATAACAATTTTCAACAGCCCAAAATGAGCAACTAGTCATAGGCCATCCACGGCTAGAACCAAGGACGGCAAAGGTGGTAATATCTTCATAACACAAGACTACCTCACCTCTCTCCCCCTCACCCCCGTTGCATAGGAAAAATGCTAGTAAGGCATTGATTGCCTTAATAACTGCTATGGCAAACAGGATTAAGCCTCCTCCCCATGGGGGTCTTCCAAGAGTACCTCCACCCATCAAACTCCCACCCCTGCTGTAAAACAGCCAACAATGCTGGCTAATAGGGCTGTAGGCCATTGTACAAAAAAATAAAAATAAATTTTATATATATATATATATATATATATTATATATGATATTACAACACAGTGTCTACGACCAAACTAGTCATTTGCTCGCCCCGGTGCGGGGATTTAACCAGCGGGCGAAGGTAGTAAATAGGGCCAAGCACCACACGTGTGGTGGTACTAGGTGGCGAGTAGATTTTTGTGTGGCGAGTAGATTTGTGGTGGGTTGTGATGTGTCAACCACTGTGGGTATGGGAGGTATATCGATAGATGTAATATAGATTATATATAGATAATATGATGAGAGACAACACACACACACAACACAGCATCAGTATTAGATGATAAATATATACGAAATAGTAGTAATATGACGTATAGAGAGTGATATATACACACACACATATAATAAATATATAAACAGCCAAACAAGGTGGCTAAGTAGGGCTGTAGGCGCATTGTACAATAAAAAATAAGAAAATAGAAAAAAAAGAAAGGGGAGCGTAGCGAGGGAGAGAGAGAGAGAGAGAGAGAAAAGAGAGAGAGAGAGAGAGAGAGAGAGAGAGAGAGAGAGATGAGAGAGAGAGAGAGAGAGAGTCGAACACAACACAGATCAGACAAAGAGGGAGATATATATATATATATATATATATATACACACACATATAATATAGCACTCCTGCTTGCTTCAGGTGATCTTGCCCTGGTGCACGTGTGTAGGTACAGGTACGTTATATGAAGAATTCAACAGGCACTCAAGATTTTTAATGTGCGAAGAAAAAAAAAAAAAGTGTACCAGCACAAACTAGAGACGAATAATAATAATATAGTGAAAAATGTAAAGGTGTTGGATAGAATCCCCAACAAACCATTTCTTACACACATTCCTACAATGAGGAAACTGCAACTCAACTTCTTGATATTCTTGGGATTGGTCTCCTCATAGAAAAACAGATAAACTCAACATAGCATAATATTGTTTACTATGGTATAAAAAAAACAGACAGACACAGAGAAAGGAAATACACTCACTTTCCCTAATCTGTCAAAGCAGCGAGCATTTTTGGTACACTCACGCTCTCGAAATGTCCCAGCTCCAATCATGTGCCTGCACTGCCTGGTTGTCCACTCCTGCTTCCGCGTTGCGATCACAGAGACGCAAGGAACTCAGGAAGGTTGTTGATTGGTTGGTATATTGTGCTGGCAAGAATGCTCCTAGGACGGTGTCCTCCGAGTGACACTTCACTACGTGTTTCGTCGTTCTTCAACTTCAAAGGTTTTTAGAAATAACTTATTGTGGTTTATTGCTCAAGGTCAACGTTTTGGTCCTACTCAGGACCTTTGAAAAAACGCCTTGACAAAAGGTCCCGATACGACCAAAACGTTGACCTTGAGCAATAAGCCACAATAAGTTATTTCCAAAAACCTTGAGTGCCTGTCGAATTGTTCTTTGTATGCATGTATGTATATACCAGATACCCCAAGTGCCAGTAAGGCCACCTAAGTCCTCTCAAGAACCTAGGTAGCCCGACTGGCATCAAAGCGATTAATGTTCAAATAAAAACCATGAACACTGAGAGACGAGAATCTCCTTAGCGAGGCACGAACACCCAGTAAATTAAAAATAAATTTTATTAATTATATCATTAAAACATTGATGTAAGGGATTGAGACCAAAACAAACAAACAAATAAATATTAAATAAAAAGTCGGAGAGGCTTGACAAGGGTAAAGGAGTGGTTAAACAACACTGTGTGAGCGTAGACCAAATATACCTATTACTCACAATGTGACAATGGTGTTGTGACTCCTATGACCTATGTAGGGTGTAATGAACCCAAAACAATGATTTATCTATGTAGTAATATCTAGACTGTGCAGTAACTGCACTGACAGTGAAAATGAGGGCTCCATATGTATACTGATGCCAAAGAGTGATATCACCGTGTGGTGAGCTGTCTAGTACTTAAATACAAGGGTGATGTGTAGTCCCTAGTGACAGTATTATAAGGTTAAATGCTAGATAAAAATCCTATGTGGAAGTTGAAACTAGCAACTAGCTCCCGATGAAGCCTATTGTGAAACGTACGTCGGGTACGTGTGACGTCAGCTGACCAGCGACGTCGGTAGATTCGAGAGGCAAGGGCGTCCTACTAGTCAGAGCGTTTCGGAGACTGTGGCCGTGGACAGCAAGAATGCTCCGACATATCTATATGTTTGTATCCTCAGTTTATATACTATATATCTATGGTCATACATGTTCACTCGTATACAGCCACTGAGCTGAGTACTGGATATAACATTTCTAAACTTGCAAGAAGTGTTTTTCCTTTAGTACTATCCAACTGAGCAAATAAAGGCATTTTTGCTCAGTGGTGCAGGGGCTACTATACCCACCCACTTATTTGGGTTGCTGTTTCAACTTCCACATAGGATTTTTATCTACCATTTAACCTTATTATACTGTCACTAGGGACTACACATCACCCTTGTATTTAAGTACTAGACAGTTCACCACACGGTGATATCCATCTTTGGCATCAGTATACATATGGAGCCCTCATTTTCACTGTCAGTCCGGTTACTGCACAGTCTAGATATTACTGCATAGATACATCATTGTTTTGGGTTCATTACACCCTACGTAGGTCATAGGAGTCACAACACCATTATCACATTGTGAGTAATAGGTATATTTGGTCTGCACTCATCACACCGTGTTGTTTAACCACTCTTTTACCCTTGTTAAGCCTCTCCGACATTTAATTTAATGTTTATTCGTTTGTTTCGGTCTCACTCCCTTACATCTATGTTTTAATTATATAATTAATCAAATGTATTTTTAATTTACTGGGTGTTCATATTCATCCTTCCCCAGTGTGCACCACCCATTCTCAGCTGTTTGGGATTTTTAATTTGTCCGCTAAACACCTACCCTCTTTACCACGTTTGAGCGGCATTCATCCCCACGCTTTTACAAGCGTACCTGTGTTAACCTCAAATAATAACCACACCCATCTATGTTGTGCTCCTCCTCTGCCTTCAGGATATGTGACCCCCAGGAACTAATCCAATGGGCTGATTACATATACATACACACCCATCATATAACACGTGGTAAACAGCCACTGATAAATCAACCAAATCAATGATTTAGACATTGGGGGCACATTTTTTTTTCCCAACACATCTGTAAGAATCATTAACATGGGATATATTTAGTTGACTTACTATATGGCGGTCTACATGTTCTGCAATAGCAACAGGACATGTATAACGGCCGCCCCCTTACAAAATCCATGTCACCAGCCTAGTGAAGATGTGTGATAATTAAACATATAAAAAGCATTTTAAGAACACGTGTCGATTATTCTTTAATCCACAGTAGAGTCTAGGTACAGATGCAGCGGCCATTATTCAAACAAGTCACGGCGCCGGTTTCGTGTGCGCTGCTGTACTCCACGCGGCATTAACGCTGCCAATCGCCCCAGGCACACGTGTTTATCATGGTTGCTTTGTTGGAATTTCATGGATTGTGTGCAATTAAATGAAATGAATGAATTGTAATGTGTACAGTACTGTGCTACTGTGTCAATTTCAGGTGTTTAAAAACCAGAACACTAAAATGCCATTTTCTGCACTCGCGTCTAAAGGCGGTACGGTTGGAAAAAATCGCGCGCCACCATATGGGTTGTTCTGAGGTATACACCGCGAAGTGTTTCAATAATGGCCACTGCATCTGTAGCTCCACTGGCACTCAAGGGGTTAAAGACCACTTTATTTAATAATGAAATGTTAAGTTTAGATTTAAATATTTATATTTATCAGTGTGCATGTTTTTATATTTTGCAATGGCTTTGTTCATTTTATTGCCGTGGCCTAATGTCCTATTAGCTAGACCAGGGGTGGCCAACCTGACTGGGAGTTGGAGACAGAATTTCCTGCGTCATTGTCAAAGGAACAATGGAGAAGGTAACAGAGCACTAACAGTGTCATTGTCAAAGGGCGACAATAAAAAAAAAATTCTTCAAATTAATACCTGTATACACTAACAGAGAGGATAACCTGACCGTGTCAATGTATAGTGCCATCAGGTTATGCTTTGTGTCAGTGTGTACTGCCATCTGGCTATATACTGTGCCAGTGAATAGTGTGGAATATAACTTGACGGCATTATACACTGACACGGGGTATCACATGACACAGAGTACAAGTGGGTAGGGGGGGGAGAGGGAGTGACATGAAGGGGGGATGTGGGGGACAAAGGGGGGATGGGAGCACAAGGGTTTGACAGGTGGGACAAGGGGGGCAGTGCAGTCATTGTCCCTACCTTGCTCTTCAGTCTCCACAGCCAGCTCCATGCGGAGCTCTCAGCGGATGGTGTATATTCACTGTATCCTGTGCTGCTTGGGAGCCCACCAGGGGTTGCTGGTCCATAGGCGCTCAGGAGAGAAGCTGTTTAGGGTGCTTTCTGGCTTCTCTTTTATGTCTCTATGGCACCCCTGAGCTAGACTAAAAGGGCAGTAAATCATTGTTACACCCGTGTGTATGTGTGTTGTTCGATGTGTTTAACACCTTGGTAGCCATAGTGGTTATGAAGGCATTGCTTTACTAGCCTCCCTGGGATGCAAGAGGTGGGGTTAGGTAATCTAGTGTTATGTATAGATCAACTCCTTTGTAGCACTGTGGTCAGCTAGAAATGGATTGTCCATGAATAGCTGACTGAACAGAATAAACATTTCCAGACGTAAAACATTTACTACAAATCCTGCAACATAATACAAAACATTGTACACAGTTGGGAGAAACTGAATCTCAATAAAATGGTGGCTTTTGGCGATTTAACACTGACTTTTTTTGCAACTTTTCTGAAAAAAGCAAAAGCTAAAAATTCCCCAAAATGTAAGCACGTGCTCGAAGGTTTGGCCCATCACCAGTGATGATTTGAAGTACTTATTTTCAGCATTAGCCTGCTGAATACCACAGCTTATACAGCCAAGTCTGAGAAAAAGACAAAGCAAAAAAACTATAGTTATCCAGATAAAAATAGTCTATCATTACGGGATTAAATAAACACTATAATGTTATGGTGGGTAAAAGGACCATATTACCATACACCACAGAAAGCAGCATTTCATTGAAAAAAATTCTGTGTGGTTTTTTGTTGTTTTTTTTTTAAACAAAACAGTTGTGTAGTATTAGACTTTTTATTTTTTTTATGTATTTTTCGGCACTATGCCTTTTGTAATAATTTTTTATGTATTAAGTTTCCGTGGGCTGCTATACAGTAGCAACCATTTAGGAAGCAACACCACTAAGGCTGCGCTTATAGTGCCGGTCACGTTAAAAAACAAATGCATTGTCGCCGTCGTCGGCGCTTATATTGCACGCGACAGCGCAACAGTGGTACCAAAAATCTGGTAGTCACTGATATTTGATTTTTGGAGAGACAGTCGCCACATGTGACTGCCTCTAAACCAATCACAGAGCGCCTATTGCACTCTGCCCTCCCCCTTGGTGACGTCACTTGTCTTGTCGGCAGCGACGTCTCTCAAACTTGAAATACAACTTTGGCGACGGCGTCGGTCACGTCACCGTCACTATAAGCACAGCCTTACTCTTTTGAAACAGGCAACCATATTGCGTGCCCTGGGAAGCAGGATCTTTACCCATCAATCACGGTAGAACGGATTGATCACCAGCTTAGATAATTGCATTGCCATAAAAGGCAAGGAACTGCAGTATTTAAAAAAAATGTAAACAAAAATAGGTCAGGAGGAAATTCCCCACTATAGAACATACCGAAATACCCAACAGTGTTTGACAGCATTCACAGTCTTTTCTATATTAAAACAGTGTATTATTTTTAAACAGTGCAAAAGTTTACATCACTTTTAGCTTCATATCCCCTGAACAATATACCTCAAATACATTAGCCAGCTGCACACAGTGAAAAAGGAAGTGCAATGCCAATGGATTTAAGCAGACAGGAAGGAAATGAAGCTTGATTTACTTTCTGGTGAGAAACCCAACATTTGCTGGCTTTGTGGCACTCGTATGCACAACATAATTCTATCTTTTGAACCCTATATTAAAACACTATTTATAGAAATGCCAAATAAAAAAAATGGTTTACATCAAGACCATATTGTTTAAGCTACAAAAAAAAACTCACTCTGCTATCTAAGCTTCAAGGGCTGGGATCAATATTGTACAGCCTGAACTATTGAGATTATCACTATCATCTTCCCCCTGTGTCCCTGAGATTCTCTGACGTTCTGCACTATAGGGGTTTGATTACACCTACACAATCCCTCACTGAGCCAAATGATTATCTGAAGTCACCAATTGCTGTAGACACTTATGCCAATTAAACCCGCAAATATTTTAAGAGCCCAGGGTTGCCATGACTGATTTTATGAAGATCATGATGCAGAGTGGATCTTGGGGGCAAGTGAATGAAATGTGTTTCATGTGAATAATGTCCACTTAATCGGACCAATCATTTTCATCCAACTCTGAATCATCCTCAGAATCGCTGTACTCAACAGCAATGCGCCTGGAAAGAATAGTTGCAACATCATTTCCAACAGGTTCATGCTTTGCTTCTTGTTCACGTTGCTCTTGCACTTTTTTCAACTGAATCCCTGTTCATATAGAAGAAATTATATTGTTTAAGCATAAAGTAAAACTTAACATTGGAAGGTGCCAAACAGTTTTTGGATAAAAATCTCTAAACAAAGGCTATAGCTAAAATATTTATATCTATTTTCCTCAAATGCAAACAATGTTTTGATCAGTCTTTAAAGAATACATTTGCCATTTCATGCAGTAAAATGTACCTAACAAAACAAAAGGGGTAAAAAGGTGTGTGTGGTTTGGCTTGGTAATGAATTTCAATGCACACTAACACTCTGATCATTCTAGACCAGGTGTGGGCAAAATACGGTCCACAGTCTCTCCGCACCCCAGTCCCTGGGGCCAGCCCGTGGTGCTGATCCTAAGCCGGCAGCAGCCCATCCATGTGGTCCTACGGGAACACATAAGCCAAGCCACACCGGAAGTGAAGCCCAACATCAGCAATCACCGACTGGGTGGGCTACCTCTGTTGTGTCGTCAGACAGAGGGGCACACGTGGGGAGAAGCCGGAGTGGAGGGGCACGCGTGGGGAGAAGCCGGAGTGGAGGGGCACGCGTGGGGAGAAGCCGGAGTGGAGGGGCACGCGTGGGGAGAAGCCGGAGTGGAGGGGCACGCGTGGGGAGAAGCCGGAGTGGAGGGGCACGCGTGGGGAGAAGCCGGAGAGGAGGGGCATGCGTGGGGACAAGCCGGAGAGGAGGGGCACGTGTGGGGAGCTGGTGAGGGATACGTGCAATCCTGAAATATTCTGTTCACGTTATTGTGCTATGAAAACAAAAAAGTGCATTTTTGTTTTAAATGCTAGTGCTTAAGATGGTCTTGTGCAGAAAAAACAAATTGTTCCTGCACTTTAATTAATGTCAATTAGTCTTCTTTATTTCCTGCATGTACAAGTGCAAGACTATATGTACATCAAGTGGGTGGCAGCAAAGCTTACCAAAGCTTGTGAAGTGGCCCACCAGCCAAAATAATTGTCCACCACGGTTTTAGACATACATGACTTCTCTGATCAAAACATACTTTCCTGACTAAAGAAGCACATCTGCAGAAATGTACGCAATATTTAAGGTTAACTTAAAAAAAGGCTATATAGTTTGCCTTAAAAAAAAAAAAAATTTTTTAAAAAGACCAAGTTGAACTAATGACAATAATGTGTAAATTTACCTCACTCAGTAAACTGGTATTCAGGGGTTTATTAACAAACAGTGATGGCTATTAAGGATCGCAAGATAGGCACTTAAATTACCTCTTAAATTATTAAAGATTGCTAGCAGTGAACACAATTTTAGTGCACCCTGTGAGAGAGGCATGCTGAACACATGCAAATCTATCAGGGTATTTTGTACCTATTTTACCACATGGGGATCAATGAAAGATGAATTCATGAAATACGTGGACACTTGATTAACTCGTTTCTTGCATGTGACAGCTGTAAAGTTAAAGGCCTGTACATTAAAGCACATGGGGAAATGATTGTTGAAGTCCTACATTTATTTAAAGTTTCAAAGTACTGGAGGGAAACATTTCAGAGAAAGAGAAATGCTAGAACAATAGGTCATGCTCTGAAGCTGGAGGGTGACAGGCGAAAGGGAAATGTGAGGAAGTAGTTATTAATGGAAAGGGTGGTGAATTCATGAAATAGTCTCCCAACACAGATTGTAGGGGCTAATACAGTAAGGGAATTCAAACAGGCTTATATAGACACAAGGCTGTTTAGTGTCTGTTTTACAACAGATCAGCAATGGACAGACTAGGTGGGCCATGTGGTAATCTGCTGTCCAACTCTGTTTCTAGGCTTTTCTTCTTAGCCTTAATAAATAAATGTAATTTCTCTGCAGCAATTTTCACTTACCCATTCGAATGGCAGAAAGAAGATCACTACGAGCGTCACTGCTTAGACCATGTGTAGTGTCTTGTCGTTTAGCATCTGACCCTTTGATGAAATGCATTAGAGAAGACGTGAGAGACGAGGCAGAAGCAGGAGGCCATGGAGCTGGAGGTGGAGGCCCAGGTGAAGCCGAAGCGATTAGCCCAGGAGGGGGTGGAGAAGCTCCATATGTAGGTCCAGATATTTGTCCTGCTTGGGATGGAGGTACAGGATGCTGAAGAGGACTAACAAAAGCAGTCTGAGCTGAAGGAATTACTGGTGGAGGCGGGAGAGGAGATCCTGTAGGGTAATGTTCCATCATCTGCGGAGGTAGCACCCTCCTTAAAGATAGAAAAATATGTAAAACTATTAGTAGGGCAGCTATTTGTAACTGCTGCAACACAACAACATGTACAACAGTCTAATTCCTACTAATTGATCAATACTTTATAAATATCAGTCTTATTGCAATATTACTCAACCAAATAACCAAAACAGTAGCATATGGGCCAGGTTGTATAAATCCAATGTAACTAAGGGAAAATGACAAAAACTGTGTTTTCCAATTTAATTGTGTATACACAATCTATTTCTACTAGATATCCTTTCAAAAATCAAAAAAGTTAAGTGGTATGAAAACCAAATACAGTAGTATTGTAGTATTGCCAAACTATCCGCAATCAGGAGTCTATGGTCCAGTACTTCTTTTTCTAACCCTAATCCTAGTTTGTCATAAACCTGTAACTCTACAGCCGCGACCCTTTTATTCTAACACTTCACCGATATTGTCCGGTGACCTTTTCCGAATGCCACGCGCTTCGCCGCGTTCGTGCGGCTTTCGTGCCGTATGTATGTTGCAATTATGCCGGCGTCACCCGCGCCTGATATGTTTAATGAGAATGTTTCGGATTTAATTGGTTGCAATTCTTCGAGTATCCGCCAGGTGGCAGATATTCATGAATTGTAATGCGCATGCGCTTCAGTAATGTGTCGACTTGCAGGTGTTTAAAAAATACCACAGTGGTCCTTTGTGAATTGACCTTGGTACTGAAGAAGTTGTACAACATTGGATCTATTTAGGCGTTTCATATTAAAAACTACATGCAAAGTGTCTGGTGTTCTATTCCATTGTCCAGAGAGGTCCAGAGATGAGTACACCACTGCAGTCCGTGTTCCTAAAGCCCAACATAACGTACGCTTATTTAACATGGTCAGCAATTAGTTCAGCAGATAAGATGGCCACAGTTGGTCAAATTTATCAATATTTTATCGAAAATTATGACTTTTACAAATTTTCACCAGATGCTCTGGGGTGGAAGCGTGCGATAAGGAAAAAATTATGTATCGATCCACGTTTTTTTCGTATTGCTCCTGCACCCGGAGTTACAGGAGGAGGGTATTGGTGTGTTGCCCCTGAATTTTCCAGTATTTGATCATGGAGAGTTCAAAAGGCGAAAGATCATGGTAAAACCAACTAAGAATCGTCAGTCACAGGCAAGCAATGCGCCAGCGCCAGCACCGGCTTCCAATAACGGTCCGACCGTCTGTGAAAACCTGCTGACCGGCAACCCTTGCTATCTGCAACCCTTGCTATCTGCCCCCGCCTGGTAAGCAGGATTTCACGTACAGATACCAGCAAGCTTGCATGTACCAAAGCGATTTCCAGCTTCATCAGCCGTCAACTACAGGTGTAGCAGGCCCACTGTCACCTGTCAACTACGTGTATAATCAAGACTACGGGACTGGCAGTGGCTCAGCGCCAACCGAATGGCAAAGTCTATGGTGGGTACAGCTGCCGTATGTAATTATTTTTTTATCATATCAATATCAATGCACAGTAAAGCGATTCTCCTGTAATCAATCGCTTTGCTTATGGTTAATTAGTCCTTGTAGTCACCATTCGCCAAAATGTAGTCCAGCAATATCATTGGCTACGCAGCGTCTCAGTATGCGTCTCATCACATCTAGGCACATGCGTGTACTGTATGTGAACAAGAGACGCCCCCCAAGAAAATAATTGTTGGGACTGACCGAGGGGACTGCAGGGACTGACTGTGGGAACTTCTTTAGGGGACTGACTAGTTTGAACTAAGCATTACAGTAATACTTTTATTTTTTTTCCTAAGAAAAGAAACTTTGTCATCGGGCTGAGAACGACAAATGGAGGGATTTCGATGGATAATATCACTTTGTGTAACGATGCTTGCACACTGCTGAATCTGAATCAGTGCCATTTTTATTGATTAGGATAGAATAACTGAGCTTTTTTTTACATACCGTACTGCACTGTATAATAAACCCCAAAAATAAAAAGTATGCATTTATTCTGTACATGTATTACAGTGCAGTATGTGTGTTCTACTGTAATAATAATACAAATACAGATAATGCGTTTTAATACGGTTTTGATGTACTGTAATGCGCAGTAAGTAAAAAAACATTAATGGTGTACTGTAATTAAAACATACAGGTATATTTTTAAAAAACAGCAATTTATTTTATTGGTGGGTGCAGTAAGTACAAATACATTGATGGTGTCCAATACAGTAAAAACATTGACAGTATGAATACAATCTACAACAATCAACATTATTTTTATTGGGAATACTGTAAGTAAAAAAACATTAATGTGTACTGTAATTAAAAACCTACAGGTATATTTAAAAAAACATATTAGAATACAATTTTAAACAATGAACAAGTCAGAAATGAATCAACATTTTAACAGACGACCAATCACGAAGCGAATTCGATCCCCAGCAGATTGTCCCTTCCAGGGCCGATGCCTTGTATGCCGCAAAATGCCATTAATGGAGTCTCGCACGATTTTCATTAAAGGATCGGTAATTGAAAAATAGCGCCGCAATTCCTCCACAATAGTCTCTCAAATTTTCAGGAAGAGCCTTTTTCTCGCGATTCCCTTCGTAGTTCACATTGTGGGCCCACCCTAAGTACAACGAGTATGGCACGTGGTGCTTGAAAATTAACAAGGCATGTCTCTGGGGTATACGAGCACTTGCAAACCTATACTTCTCCCTGAGTGGTTGGGGCAGCTCGCGCAGGATGATGTCGGGCACCGTCTCAATGCAAGCGTATGTGGGTTGGATTCTGGGAGCGAGTGTGCTTGTGGCGGCGAGCGAGGGTAGGTTGTCTGGGAGGATGCTTTCCTCCTGTCTTGGTCTCCTGGTCAGTGTTGCCTCCTGGCGTGGTCTTGACGGGGTTGTCATGACATCCTCGTCAACGGCATACATGAACACATTCTTCTGATGGAGGGGGTGCGCTTGGCGTTGGAAGGTTGAAGGTCCCATTCATCCCATCCATGCCACACTCCTGCTCCGGCGTCCGAGATACAGGGGCATGAAATCCGAGCAAATTATGTATCCCCGCTATGTCAGGTCAGTCTCCATCCGTTGATCCATCTTCTCCATCCGTTGATCCATCTTCTCCATCCGTTGATCCATATTTAGCATGGTCTCTAAAAGAAGATCTATCTTTAGCAGCATAGAGTTCCCAGGGATATCGACACTTAACCCATTCCGCATGCGGTCTAACGAGCTGGATCTTGTGCATGGGGTGCTGTGGACATCTGGTGGATGGGTGCATAAGAGGATGAGATGGGGGTTCCCTGGAGATAAGCGGCAGCGTCGTCGAGGAGTGATGGAGGTGTCCTGTGGATTTCCGGGAGAGAAGCGGCAGCGGCGGAGAGGAGTGATGGAGGTGTCCTGTGGATTTCCGGGAGAGAAGCGGCAGCGGCGGAGAGGAGTGATGCAGAAGGTGATCATTTGTTTTGCTTTGAGTGTACATCACCGAATTTCTTCTTGACATAATAAGGCTTCTTTAAATCCTTACCTGTAGCCTTTGGAGTCGTCAGAAGGTTTTCTTTATTAGCCTTAGCCTTTCGCTTTGGCCTTGGCTTGGAAACGGCTGCCGTCTTTCGCTTTTTCTGCATGACAGGCACGGCAAAGGCGAGTGGGTTCCTGCGTACGTAGAATCGGGGTTGATCCATGGAAGCAGATGGCACAATGCAGTATCTGGACAAGGGCAAGTTCAGATACAGATCATCGAGTGGGAGGCTATGCAATGTGTGTCACCTTTTATGCATGGCGACGAGGTGCAGGTGTTAAAAGTGGGCGTATTCTAATGTGACTCATTAAAGTATAAATAAACCATCCATTTTGTGGATTCACTGCACATTGAATACACAGACTAAACATCGAATATACATTCTTGTGCTTGTATTTCTTTCTACACGCAGCGATGCCTGTTAAAAAGATTTCTAAGGATCTCAGCATGAGAATAAAGGAGATGTACACGAGAGGACAACCAATTGCGGATATTCAACGCTGGCTAAGTACTTCTGGCCTCGTTGTGCCGCAGCAACCGTGAGCTATCATGCCCATGGCAAGACCAAAAAAGTAAAGAGGACACCAACGGTAACTACCGCGTAAGTACTGTACTGTACCTATTATTATCGCTGTATATTTATATAACTATTCTATACAGTATCTACCTATTTTTTATTGTTATCGCTGTATATTTATATAACTATTCTATACAGTATCTATTTTTATTGTTATCGCTGTATATTTATACAGTATAACTATTCTATTAAAGTAATATCTATATTTGGCCATACTGTAGGCCCGAGCATAAATGTACCTGTACTGGTGGCCTACTGTAACGTATTGTTGTTTTTCCTTTAAACTGTAGGGAGACAACTGTTCTGGTTGACAGAATAAGTGAAGAGAATGATGAGAATAGTGCCTTAAGGGTCAAAGACACTCTGCAGAAAAATCACAATCTAACCATATCAGAGACCAGCATTAAGATGAGATGCAGAATTGGATGGAAATATGGACGTGTGAGGTTAGTACAGGAGGTGAAAAGTGTGGTTTAATAAACTGTACTGTACCTATAAAATTATTCCTTGTCATTACAGAGCGTACCCTATGATAAGGGACGTCAACAAGATAAAGAGAGTGGTCCAGGCACAGGCATGGATCGACACTGGCGAAACTTTTCAGGATTGCATCTTTACTGACGAGTCTAATGTATCTCTGGAGAGATTTGCCACCTTTGCATTCCATATAAAAGGACACGTATCTATGAAGCCGCGTCCAAAACACCCAGTGAAGATGCCTGTGTGGGGTGCCATCTCTAGGCGTGGACCAGGATGCATCGTCATCTTTGATGGTACAGTATAATAATGCACAAAGTCACATGCTGTAGCCTTAAGCACTGTACTGTACTACTGTAGTGTGCATTATTTTGAGCACTATTTTCTTGTTACAGGAATCATGAATAAAGTTTTTTTTCCAAGAGCAAATAGTGCCTGAGATTGTGGAATACATCACGCGTGAATTCCCAGATGGTCACCGTTTCTACCAGGACAACGGTTGCTGCTGGCACAATGCGTCAACTGCGCATATTCTTGCCTGCGGTATCAACTGGGTGAAGATGCCAGCGGAGTAAGTACAGTAACCGTGTCTCATTTTTTCCCACTGTTTACTGTGTATCTCTTTAACTACTTCTCCTTTTTTCCCCCTCCAATGACAGATCGCCAGACTTCAATCCTATCGAAATGGTCTGGCGTCAGCTAAAGGACCATATCCGAAAAGTGGTGAAACCCTCAAAAAAGGATGAGTTGGCGAATGGCACAATGAGTTTTTGGAACGATGTGCTCACCGTGGAATGCTGTAATAAATATATAGAGCATATTGCGACTGTGTTGCCCATTGTGATAAAGCGTAATGGGCAAGCAACAGGAAGGTAGTATAGTACTGTACTGTAGTATGTTAAGTACAGGCACACCAAGTACAGCATGATACAGGTAAGTATGGCACAGATTGTTTTACAGTATACAGCATGCACTTTACTGCACTAATTTTTAATTTTGAGCGAGAGCTGGCTGCACTACCAATCTTGTTGCAAAGTATTTTACAGTACAATAGTTCCAGTATACAGTAGTTTGACAGTAGTCATACAGTAGTCCAATATGGAGTAGTTTTATTGTACACAATGCAATTATATGCACTAATTTTTTCTTTCCTTTTCAGAGACAGCTGGCTGCACTACAAAAAGGACGGGTGGGGGGAGGGGGGTATCATGTGTAAATTGTGTTAACTATGTTAACTGTGTGTATAGTGTATCTACAGTCATGATTTACACAACCCCCCCCCCCCCCTCTCTCTCTCAATGAACTACAGAATGAACTACAGAATGCAATGTGGCCATGACGAAATAGATAGAGTAAACATTTGTATTACTGTTTTAATTATTATAAATGTGCATTATTCATGATTATTTGTATTTTTCATTCTTCCATGATTATGCACCGGCCCTCAAATTTCAACTGACAGAAGAACTACTGTACACTACTGTACGTGTACAAAGAAGATAAACACTGAAAATTATTATTTGTATTTTTTATTCCTGATAAAATAAAATAAATATTTCATTACATTCCCATTTTTTTCCTTTGAACTTTAAATTCACTGTGAATGTGTGGGGGGGATTCTTCAAGAAGGCTTACATTTTTATTCATTGGTTACATAATCAGATTAACATATTCAATTCGAGAAGGGTTTATCACAAGTGTGCATGCGTTACCGTAAACAAAGCCTCAAAGGGTTGGGGGGGTATCATCATAATGGATTAGCAGAAGGGATTAGCCAAGCATTTGAAAATGATTGTGAAGTTATACACGCATGCGCATTAATCATCAACTAGGTCCCTTCCCAAAGAGGATTACACGCAGGCGCAGAGATGTGACGCTCGGCTTTGGGCGATTAAAAGCACAAAGCCAAGCTTTTGAAAATGAATGGTTTTCGAGAGGTGTCGATAAGAAGTTGAAATCTTTGAGCCTTGTGTGTGTCTGCGGGGGGG
>WSYH01005626.1:0-43053 GCA_036426205.1 Ascaphus truei
TGACCGCGGAATGTAAACAAAGCAGAGGGATACCGGCACCCCATAAAGGGGCCTGTATCTCGGGAAGCAGGGGGTCCCCGAACCTAAAACCAAAGCGGTTCAGCTCCGGAGACCCTCTGCACTTCTACACTATGAATAAAACACACATATCAATACAAAATCATTCCTTACCTTTGCGGCCATCTGCTATGGTAACGAAGCAGCATTAATATATTTTTAATAATACTGTACAGTGAGCAGGGGGTCCCCTGAGCTGAACTGCATTGCTTTGTGGACCAGGGACCCCCTGCTTCCCGAGTTACAGGCCCCGGTATGTGTGATCGGGTGGGCAGTGTCGCCGCCATGTTTATAGCATCCCATATGCTACGTGCCCGCAATAAAGATGGCGTCGACACTGTAACCGATGCCCCAAACCGGGGCCTGTAACTCGGGAAGCAGGGGGTCTATGAGCCACAAATCAATGAGGTTCAGCTCAGGGGACCCGCTGCTCCCGCACAATATTATTAAAATTCATTAATGCTGCTTCATTACCTTAGTGTATAGCCGCTAAGGCAATGAAGGGGTTAACGCATAATAGTATGTTTATTGTGGACAATTGCCCCCAATAAACATTGCAATACACAACATACAATACAGTAATGGGGAGGAGTGCAGATGAGAAATCGTGATATATGCAAAAGAAATAAAACATATATAGTGCAGACTGTAATCACTGCTAATGTTCTTAATAATCTATAAGAATAGAACTCACAAAAATCGCAGTGTAATATCGCATGTCAGAGATCCTTCTCTCTCTGACTGGAGCCCTTTAGTCGAAATACCAGGGTAACCCTCAATAGGTAGGTATAATATGGAAATAAAAATAAAAGAGACCACAATAGTGCATACTATTCGAACTAGATATAATGCAATGTCATCACAAGTATAATGAACTCACATTTTCCCAAATAAAATCGGATAGGGGAGAGAACCGCAGATATAACTGGAGGACAGGTGCAGGCAGCTTCACAGCGTCTCACTCGCTCCTTGCTGTGTACTTCCGCGTGCGTCACTGCCGTCGCGTCACTTCCTGCTACCGCGTCACAGCTGAGGGTCGGAAGTTCCAACTGTGTCTGGTATCAGCTCCAAGCTTGCCAGTCCTTCCAATCTCAGGTTCTCTGCTGCAACTCTATGTGTTTCGCTAATTGCTTCGTCAGGAATTGCTGACGAAGCAATTAGCAAGACGCGTAGAGTATGCTTTTGCCGATGAAAAAAAAATGATGACGTCACTTAAAGGCAATGAAAGCATAGCCAATCAGAATGGCTTTGCTTCAATTGCCTTTAAGATGACGTCATTAAAACAAACATGGCCGGCCTCACATGGCTGCTACAGTATGCATAGATGTGTGATAAATGTATTTGATAATTAGATAGATGTAATTTTTGGGTTTGTATGCTGTACTTTAGGTAATGGTGAGGCTTGCTTTTGTATATTGTATTTTTTGGTGTCCTATTTTGTATGATGGTAACTCGTTCTCTTTAATGGTTGCTATAGTTAATTGTGTAATTGGTATTGATGCTATTTTAATTGTTTTGGGATGTAATTAATGTATGCAAATTGATTGATGTGACTTTCTTGGATTCATAGGATACTTATTTTGATGTTATGTTATTTTCTTTGGAATATTGTATTGTTAACATTGATTTTCAGCATCTACATGTAGCTTAAATTTTATGCATCATGTATACAATGTAAATGCAATGTTTAGAGTGGAATTTGAGACTTTTGATGGCATTTGATGCTTTAGATTGGATGATTAAATTTGATTTGTTTAGGAAATAGAAGGTGCAATGTATTGGTGCATCACCATAGTTTGCTCATTATAGGAACATAAAGTCATTCTTTATTCCATGTAGTGAATCCAGACTCAGGACATTAGTAATAATGATATAACATCCCAAGAAACTAGGTGAGAAACTAGGGACCTGGTGGTACCCACGCGGGTTCCCCAAAATAGGTCTCTTAATAAGAGTATACTCAACCCTGGGACGCGTTTCGTCCGTAGGGGACTTTCTCAAGGACGAAACGTGTAGGTACGTTCCTGCCATTGCTGTTTTTACTGACCATTAAATAGTTCCTTTATAACGCATCCCTGTTTGGAGTTACCCTCATTTTTGTATGCTGCACAAGCTGGATATCGCTGCACATGCTGCTGTGCTCCTCTATTCTCTCTGCTGCTCTTGTTTAGGAAATAGCATTGTATTTCATTGAGGATGTTATGGATAAGTGGTATTTTTATTTAAGCATGTTTTTGTTAACCCTGAGACATTTATTTGTATATTGGATCATCATGTGTGTGTATATATATATATATATATATTGTTACTTTTATTTTTATTTTATTTTTTTCATTATGAAGCCACTGTACAAAGGAATGTGTGAAGGGTGGGTATGTGGCCATGATGGCTTAACCCCTTAATTACCTTTGCGGTTAGTACCCGATAAGGTGATTAAGGGGTTCATTGATATGTGAATGTCATTGCAATGTATTGGCTATAAATTATTTTGGCAACGGACGACATGGATGATGCTGGCGACGGGGCCTTCTTATTGATGAGGTCAGTAGAATTTTCTTTATTTTACTATGCTAGTTAATGTGTTTAATAATGGCCAAATAATTCAGAGACAGAAGAGATCACTCAAGGCATAGAGATAGGGAACCAGAAAGGGCAAGACGTACTAGCAGATCACCCGTTAGATCGCCCATTAGGAGCCCCGTATGGGAAAGAACAAAAAATGGAGCATCAGTGGCTTTTTTAGAGCAAAGCACACCACACCCCCCCTCCGTTAAAAAACAAATTCTCAGTTTTAGCGGAACCAGACACGGAGGAAAGGAAAAAGGGACAGAAAAGAGAAAGAGAGGAAAGAGAGGGAGAAGGAGGGCTCCAAAAGAAATATCAAAGATAAAAGGAGTTTTTAATATTAGTAAAACCGTTTTAACAGATGCACAACACACAGTTATAGCTAGGGGCCTTAACTTTGCACCCACAACAAAATCCAGTGGCTTTACAATGTTCATGGATGCGAACAAATTCTTAAGAAATCTAACCATGAAAAGATTTTTTCTAAATAAGGATGCAGTAACTAGGGACACCATTAAAACACCAGTACCAACAGGGGAAGAAGAAGTGAACTTTGTACATTCCGGATTAAAGGAAAAGTCAAAGTTCAATCCCATCGGGAGCAAGGGACACTATCTAGAGGTTTATCACCAACTGATCTTAGAGGACCTTGAAAAATTGTCGCAGGATAAAAAGAACCCTAGAAATAACCTCAATAAAGAAGAAACAGCAGCTCTAAGGGAACTGTCAGACAATAGGTCCATCACCATCAAGCCAGCGGATAAAGGAGGAGGGGTGGTGGTGATGGACACAGAATATTATTTACTCGAGGCCAACAGAATATTGGGGGATGTAACCACATACCAACAACTAAGGAATGACCCCACAAATAGTCATAAACAAGAACTAGATAGGATTTTAGAAAAAGGAAAACACTTAGGAATCCTAAGCGATAAAGAATGGGGCTATTTACATCAGGAGAAACCCATTTTACCGGTATTTTACTTCCTGCCTAAAATTCACAAGTGCATGGAGAAACCACCAGGCAGACCCATAATATCGGGCATAGGGTCCTTAACTCAGAACCTGTCGGAGTATTTAGACTTCTACCTACAGAAATATGCTATCAGAGGGAGATCATACCTCAAAGACACCACTCAGGTCTTAAATCTCCTTAAAGATGTAATTTGGCAGGAAGACTTCATATTAGCCACCTGCGACGTGAAGTCTTTGTACACATGCATCCAACACACAGACGGTCTTAAAGCAGTAGAAAATGCCATCAGTCAGGACACTAACATCCCAGAAGAACAGCGTAGCTTCATTATCGATAGCATCAACTTCATTCTAACGCATAATGTTTTTTGGTTTAATGGCCTGTTCTACCTCCAGATGTGCGGAACCGCGATGGGGACCAGGTTTGCGCCCAGTTACGCGAATATCTTTCTAGCGGACTGGGAAGAATCTAACATCTGGTCTAACAACCCCTTCAGCGCAAACCTGGTCTCATGGCATCGCTATATAGATGACGTACTGTTTATATGGAAGGGGGACCAACTAGGACTGAGAGATTTCATTACACACATTAACCAAAACAATATTAACCTAGAGTTCACATCAGAGCACAGTAAGGTAAATATCAACTTCCTGGACCTCAATATATACATAGAAAATTCAGAAATAAAGACGAAAACATTCTTTAAACCAACGGATGCCAATAATTTTTTAATGCCGAGCAGCTGCCACCACCCAAAGTGGTTAGACAACATACCGTTTGGTCAGTTTCGGAGAGTCCGGAGAAACTGCACTGATGATAGCACCTTCAGGGATCAAGCCGATATTCTGAAAGACAGATTCCTTGAAAGAGGCTACTCCCAAGAACTCATAGAATCAGCAGTAGCCAAAACTAATACACTACCACGTAGCGACATGCTGACATCCAAAGTGAAACAGGGTAATACACATTTTCAAACCCCATTCATTAGCACATATAATGCAGATGCTATGAAAATTCAAAAAATAATAAAAAAACACTGGCATGTGGTACTACAAGACCCTGTCCTTAAAGACAATATCCCCAATGTCCCAAAGGTCATATTTAGAAAGGCGCCGTGCATTAAACTTCAATTAGCACCTAGCGTCTTCAAGAAAGAAGAACCAAAGATCCAGACCTGGTTACCCCCAGTAAAAGGTTTCCACAGCTGCTTTAATTGCAAAGCATGCAAACAAGCAGCTAAGGGAAACAAACTAGAATTCACGTCGAACGTCACAAAAGAAGCTTTTAAGATAAAACAACATCTAGACTGCCGCACAGATCACATTGTTTATTTATTGTCCTGCCCCTGTGGACTCCAGTACGTGGGCCGCACCTCAAGATCCTTGCGAGTCCGCGTACTGGAACACATGGGAAATATAAAAAGGCAGCTAATGACGCATAGCGTTTCTAAGCATTTTAGCTTATTCCACGAAGGTAACCCAAACCTTCTGACGTATAAGGGAATAGAGAGGGTAGATGTCAATTGGAGAGGTGGGGATCGCCTACGTAAACTATGTCAACGAGAAACCTTCTGGATATACAAATTAAAGACACTAACACCCAGAGGACTCAATATAGACATAGATCTGGGGGCCTTTATGTGAGCACCCAGGCTACGGCCCGCATATTCCACTCATTGGACAACATCTATGCTTAAATCCATGACAATCACTAATCTGCTTTTTTTCTCCAACAAACAGATATATCCACTCAAGATTTTGGAATTCCCTCCGCTATTTAGGATTGGACAGCATTTACCACGACTGCCTTTTAAAATGCAGGACCTCATATTTTAATATTTTTATCTTAATATTTTCATTTTATGGAATACAACTTTTAATTCTACTTTTGCTCCGATTTATCACTGACAGAGACACTTCTCCAGTTTCATATGTATTTACGCAGGGATTTTTAGAACTGTTTGCTGTTTTTTATATTTACATTAGCCTGCTTTAGGCACTATTAATTCCACCTGCCTTATTCAGCAGTGCGCTTTAAACTTGGTTAGTATACATTTAAAGCATGGTTTTTCACCTGCCATACTTACCCACATAAGATATTTATTTAGCATGTTGCTTACCATTATTAGTTGAATATCATTATTTTATTATCCCTATCAACACCATTTTCCACTAAACTTTAATAGGTATTTAAACTAATCTCACAAAATTAACCTTAATCACTTTGCACTTTAAATTTTCAAACACTCACTTTTAGTAACAATACAATATATATTTTTTTATATATGTCATTTTTTATATATATTACTTTTGGATGCAACTTATAATAAGTTATGCATTATTCACAAATTACATCCATCACTCTACAATAAACCACTTAATCTAATTTAATTAAAGTAAACACCTTACACATTAAATATTTAATCACCTTTTTATCAACACAAAACCAGATTAACTCACATTAAAACATACACTATTTATAAATCAACAAACACAAGATTGAATCATGTTTTTCAATTTTTCAATTTTTGGAGCAAAATAATTTAATTGAAATTTAGATCAACTTTTTAATCACTTTACAACAATATGAGCACACAAAAAAGACACATAACTTATCACACATAGATAATTTTATTAAATTACACACTGAGAGACTTATGATATAGTATTGCAACTATACCCTATGTAGTAACCACCTTAGGTATATTCAATACCTTCCACGATATATATACATATTTTTTCAGCCCCTCAGGCAATTGCGAGAAGCCAGGGACTTTCAATACTATCACGCAGTACATTAGGGACTGCGCGCGCACTTTCTCCCCTTTTTTATCAACTCAGAACTTTATTGAAACAAATTGGACATTGACAAGGACATTAATGATTTTATTGGCTGAGCTAGAAAGAACACGTAACACATCAACATGGACAAAACTTTATTAGCAATCAGATCACCACACAAACGCGACCCAGCAGAAGATGGGATGCGCGCGCACCTCACAAGATGGCGACATCATGTCGCATTAGAGAAACGGAACCGGACCAACACAACGATCTGGATTGGTCCAACTCGGCATAAAAGAGATTGGGAACAGCAGGACCACATCTACAGAGCCTGAGGAAGTCCAGTACTTGGACGAAATGCGTTGCTCTTCACCTGGAACATTTTAAAGCACATTTCAGAGGAGGCGGAGGTGCAGTTGCAGCTCTCCATCCGGACGCGGAAGAGAGAGACTCCCTACAACTAAACACCACACTGTCTACCCCTTGCTTTTACCTTCCACAGAATTATATTCTGTGTTTGTTTTTTATTTTATTTTTCATGTTTTATTAAAGTTAGTGTTTTTACCCTCCAGACATTAGTGTCTTTTATATTAACCCCATCTTCACCAGCACCTACAACTGGAATAGAAGAGCAAGATACCGCTAAGAGTGTGTACTCACACTGGCCCGTGTGAGTATCGTGTTATATTTACCACTAATACCCTTATACCCCACCCTTTCATCATCTGATATTTTGATTGGGCAACACCTAGAAGTGTACAAGATACCAAGATAGGATTACACTCACACTAGTCCGTGAAATCCCCCTGGAGTGGCACTGTGAATCAACGAAGTAAGTGGCCGCTACATCAAGAAGAAGAACCCGCATCGCAAGAAGAAAAGCCTCATCAGAAGCACACGGGACTCCCAAAGAAACCTTGATGTGACAGGGCTTACACAAGGCCGTGTAAGTTTTATATATCTTTATTTTATTTCACCTTCACACCAACACACGTACACCCATGTGTGCCTATCCTTCCAATTAGAGATTAGACACCTGAGCTAACACATCCGCTCAAGATATAACCGCTTCACCTTAAAAAGCAATCACCAGTTCTCTAACACTGTCTGTTTCCAACCATTGTGCTCCCCCATCCTTTTTGTATTCATTACCTATAAGGGTCCTGGATAGATCCTGCTGGGGTTCCGAGTCACGAGAGGATACCACTCGAAAACCATTTACAGGCAGTATTACACCACTCTTTTTATACTTCTGCACATCAGATAAACTACATAGAGATAGCGCCCGGGTACCTCCTCAAACAAACTTATTTGATATTTTTGGTGCCAGGAATATAAGAAATGGTATAATTGAACCGAGAGAAGAACAGTGCCCAACGAGCCTGACGGGATCCCAAGCGATGAGCCCCCTCAATGTACAATAAGTTTTTGTGATCGTGAGGATGGCTACAGGTTCCTTGGTACCCTCGAGGAGATGCCTCCATTCCTAGAGAGCCAATTTGATGGCCAGAAGCTCACGGTTCCCGACATCATAATTTCTCTCGGCCGAAGAGAACTTCCGGGAAAAGAATCCACAAGGATAGAGTTTCTCCTGTGGATTGGATATCTGAGAAAGCACTGCACCAGCTCCCACATCAGAGGCATCTACTTCTTTTTTTTTTTTTTTTTTAATTTCAATTTTTTTATTGTTTTTCACAAAATACACACATATCATGCATTTCGTTATACAAACATTGGAGGAGTACTAACTGTCATGTACAACACAGTAAATATTCACGAATCATTGTTCCTGTTTAAGTTAAATATGTAACTAGTTGTGTTAAGTATTGCCTATGCACATACTCCCCCATTAGGTACATTAAAATGGAAGCGGCCGCTTCTTTGTGTGCATCTTTTATTGTCAGGGAAGAAAAAAGAAAAGATAGGGGGAGAGAGAGGGGTGAAAGGAGAGGGGGAGGAAAGTAGAGTTAGGGAGGGAAAGAAGGGGAGGGGAGGAGGGGGGGGGGGAGAAGGGGGAGGGACCAGCCCAATTGGCCCCTTAGTTTTTTCCGATAGCTTTCATAGTAGTCTGTTACACACCTGGCCATATTTCCCATGTCTTATGGGACTTGTCCATTTTTTGGGTTAGTTTTGCTGTAAGGAGCTCCAATGACTTTATTTCGCGGAGTCTTCGTAGTATTGTCTGTTTGGATGGTGGATTTATTTTTTTCCAGGCAGCTGCCACACAACAGCGAGCTGCCGTGAGTACGTGTATTGTCATTTTGTTTTCTGCTGTCTCTAGCTCGTCAATTGGTTTAGCCAGCACCATGGTCAGCGGGTCCATCTCAATCTCCACCCCCAGGTATTCTCGGATTAATGATTTGATCATGACCCAGAACACCTGAATCTTTGGACAATTCCACCAGATGTGAGCCATATCTCCTCTTTGTCCGCATCCCCTCCAGCACAAATCTGGGGTCCCGGGGAAGATCTTGCTCAACCTACTCGGGGTTATGTACCATTGAGAGAGGCGTCTACTTCTAAAGTAAAAGGAAGAGAAGTATCTGGATGCCGAAGGATGGGTGCAGACACAAAGGCTTTCTTGAGGAACTCGAAGGCTTTGATGGCTTCAGGAGACCAAACAGTCGGATCAGCACCTTTCTTGGTCAAGGCAGTGATAGGAAGTGCAATGGTAGAGAAGTTACGGATGAATTTCCGATAGTAATTAGCAAAGCCAAGAAAGCGTTGCACGGCCTTGAGTTAATTCGGCAAAGGCCAGTCGAGTACAAACTTCAACTTCTCGGAATACATGGTAAAGCATTTGTCAGAGATTATATAGCCTAAGAAGGCTGTGGATGATTGATGGAACAGACATTTCGCCATTTTTGCGTAGAGGCGATTAGCACGAAGTCGAGACAGAACCAGTTTGGTATGGCGAATGTGCTCCTCCAAGCTTTTAGAGAAAATGAGGATGTTGTCCAAATATACGATGACGAACGTTCCCAAAATGTCCCGGAAGATATCATTCATGAATTCTTGGAAAACAGCAGGGGCATTGCACAGGCCGAACGACATTACTAAATATACATAATGTTCATTACCAAAAATATCAAGGCTGACGCTCTCTCTCACCAGTTCTCTACGGAGAACGACTCTAACGAATCCTCAGAGACGATTCTTCCCGCTAAATATATTATTTCCCCCAATAACTTTGATGTCTTGGACGAAATCAATAAAGCCCAGGTTCACATTCTTAGGAGATTTAATGTGCCAGAAGGACGGTTGTACGCAGCCCCGTGTTTTCGCCATAAAATACTTCTGTGGGACCCTCTTCTAGATCTGCTGGTCATCCAGGCTTAAAGAGGACAGGGATCTTATCAAACGGACCTTTTGGTGGCCTAAAATGAACAAGGACATTTTCGACTTCACCAGAGCTTGTCCGGTCTGTGCCCAAAGCAAGTCCGCCCGACACAAACCTTCTGGTCTCGTCATGCCTCTTCCTATTCCGGAACAACCTTGGAAGCATATCTCCATGGACTTTATTGTGGAACTCCCCAATTCCAAAGGGATGAATACGATCCTCGTTGTAGTAGATAGATTTTCCAAGCATTCACACTTTATACCCCTCAAGGGTCTTCCTAATTCAGCTACCTTGGCCGACGTTTTTTCTAAGGAAATTTTCAGATTACACGGTGTACCTATTTCAATTGTTTCAGACAGAGGTACTCAATTCATTTCTAAGTTTTGGCGAGCTTTTTCTCAGAGACTCGGTATTTCCCTTCTATTTTCCTCGGGTTATCACCCACAAACCAATGGTCAGACGGAGAGAATGAATCAGACTCTGGAACAGTATCTCAGATGCTTCGTGTCTGAATCTCAAAACAATTGGGTGGATCTATTACCCTGGGCAGAGTTTGCTATTAACTTATTAAAAAACGAGTCTACGCAAGAGTCACCTTTTTTCATTAATTTTGGATTCCATCCCAGCAGTCTTCCCCTCTCCTCCCCCCTCCCTCTGGTGTTCCTGCAGTGGATTCTCACATTTCCAGCCTTCAAAACTCTTGGAGGAAGATCCTAAAAACCTTGCAAGGTTCTGTTCAAAGACAAACAGACCCTAACAGAATGTCAGAATAAAGTTATCAGTGAGAGACATACTTTTGCTCCCACTATTGGACCAAATAAATTTGGTCTTTATGTTGACACACATATGTTTCTGAGATCACTTACATTAAAAAAATTTTTTGTAAATAAAGATGTAGAAACCAGAAACTGGGTTAATAACCCAACTGTTTCAGATTCAAGCACCTCTGAATATATACATTCCAAATGTAAACCTAAGTCACAGTTTTTCCCTAAATTTGCCAAGGGGAATCACCTTGAGGTGTTTTTTCAGCTAGTCACGAAAGACTTAGAAACTTTAGTCAATAAAAAGACAGGCAGCATAACAACCTAACAAGGGAGGAGAGAGTAGCACTAGAAGAACTCACAGCAGATAAAACAATCGTAATAAAACCAGCAGACAAGGGAGGGGGTGTTGTAATCATGGACCATAGCTATTATATGCTAGAGTCCAGAAAATTTTTGGGTGATGAAACAACATATTTAAAACTGAAATCCAACCCCACTACCCTGTACAAAAAGGAAATGCAGTCTCTGCTGGAGGATGGAAGAAGACGGGGAATACTGGAGGAACATGAGTTCCAGTTCTTAAATGTTGAGGACCCAGTGTTCCCCGTCTTCTATTTCCTACCAAAAATACACAAGAACCTTACACACACCCCGGGAAGACCAATAATCTCTGGCATCGGGTCACTAACGGCCAACCTGTCAGAATTTATTGACAGTTATCTACAAAGATCATATATTAAGGACACTACTGACGTAATTATGCTCCTCAGGGACATTCAATGGCAGGAGAATTATATATTGGTCACCACAGATGTAACAGCCTTGTACACATCTATAAGACATAATGATGGATGCAGGGCCGTTAAGATGTTTTTGGAGAAAGATGGGAGAATTCCAGAGGCACAAATTGAGTTTCTCATCAAATGTATTCAAATTGTCCTAAATAAGAATTTCTTTTGGTTTTGTGATGAGTTCTTTTTGCAATTATGTGGAACCGCCATGGGGCCCAAATTCGCGCCCAGCTACGCTAATTTACTAATGGCCCTGTGGGAAGACCTCTACATATGATCTTGGGTAGGATTGGATGCGAATTTGGTCACCTGGCGGAGATTTATCGATGACATCATTTTTGTGTGGAAGGGTACAGTGGAGGACCTAGATACATTTCTTCTCTACCTTAACACTAATGAATTTAACCTTAGATTCACTTCCACTATTAGTAAAACCACCATAAACTTTCTGGACCTCACTATTTATTTAGAGAATAATGTTATTAAAACAAAGAACTTTTTTAAAGATGCGGATGCTAACAACTACATCCTACAGTCAAGTTGCCATTTAAATAAATTGATTAATAACATCCCCTATGGCCAATATCGCAGACTGAAACGTAATTGCACTGATAACAATGTTTTTGAGGAACAATCTACTATAATATCCAGAAAGTTTGCGGAGCGCAATTAAAAACCTGATGTCATCCAAAAAGCTTTGGCTAAAACCAAGTGCACACCAAGAGAATCTATGTTGATCCCTAAAGTAAAAGGTACGGCTAGTGATTCCATCAAAGTACCCTTTATCACTCAATACAATAGGGATGCACATAAAATAAATAAGATACTGAACTCCCACCTGCCCATCTTAAAAAATGATCCCATTATAGGAACTCTTTTACCTGATAAGGTAAAATGGTATACAGAAAAGCACCCAATGTTAAAAATTTGGTAGCACCTAGTGCTATTAGGAATTCTATTGTAAATAGAGTTCCCACATGGTTAGACCCCCCAAAAGGGTTTTTCAATTGCAAATTTTGCACTGCCTGTCACTACAGTTCTAAGATTAAAGATAGCTTTCATTCTAAAACCACCCAAAAAACATATAACATAAAACAACATTTAAACTGTAGGTCTAACTTTGTAATTTATCTAATTGAATGCGAGTGTGGTCTACAATATATTGGGAAAACAATAAGACCTCTAAAAACCAGTATATTGGAACATATTGGAAATATAAAAAGAAAATTGACCACGCATAGCGTTTCAAATCATTTTTTATTAGCACATAATTCAGATCCTAAAGGGTTAACTTTCAAAGCTATCGAACAAGTAATGCCCCACTGGAGAGGGGGCAATAGACATACAGCTCTCATAAAGAGAGAATCATATTGGATGT
The DNA here is from genome assembly GCA_036426205.1 of Ascaphus truei. Taxonomy (NCBI): domain Eukaryota; kingdom Metazoa; phylum Chordata; class Amphibia; order Anura; family Ascaphidae; genus Ascaphus; species Ascaphus truei. The sequence goes on from WSYH01005626.1 coordinate 12,658, forward strand.
TCGAATTAAAAACTATGTCTCCTTCTGGTCTGAACCTGGAATTTGACTTAAAACCTTTTTTATAAGTGTATTTATACTAATGTCTTGTTTCTGTCTCCACATTAGATTATGCCTCCCATCTACATGAATTCATTAGCCTATTATCATGTCATTCCCACCTATAGCCAACATAGAGATAACTGTTTACATAAATTGCTTACATACCTGTTTTTATCCATTTATACTTACTGTTTATATAATCATTTTTAATACCAATGTACCATTTTTTTTTAAAAAAATTAAAAATATCTTTTAATAGTTTTACACTTACTAATTAAATTGATTGCATCTACCATTAAAATATTTTTGAACTCTACATATGTGTGATGTAGAGAGACTAATGATCTGTCTCATTATAACCCCATGTGTACCCATTCAGTACAATTAAAATCTAGTTTGCCATCTACCAATGGGAACTAAGTTAGGAGTATATATGTCTCCCCTATCCATCAAAACGTTACTCCTGATGAAACCGAAGAGGTGAAACGCGTAGAGTGACATTTTCAACATTGGCCGGAACCCCTGGAAGCGGATGACGTCACTTCCGGTTTCAGCTGGAAAGCATCCGTGACACTCACGCCACAGCAGAGGGGAACCAGAGATATCATCTATCCGGCTGCAGAGATCCACTGCGTGTGATCGAAATGCTTTTTTAACTTTGAAACCATGTGAGTGTATTACATTTCACTTACCTTTTAAAACCTTTTGTATACAGTCTGCACTATGTCCAGTCTTATTTTTTATAAAGGTCTCTTGGAGTCTATACTGCTGCGGCCAAGTTTATTCGAGCATTTGCCCGTTCTTGGCCGCAGCAGTAGCCTGGCGCGCGCCCGAGAGTGACGGGCGCGCGCAGAAGCAGCGGAAGAGCGCCCTCCGATCGGGGCGCTCTCCCTACCGCTGCCGGGTCCGCCGGGTCCCCCGGAACCCCCTGCCGCTGTCCCGCGATCGCGGGACACCAGGGCTCCCTCGGGGAGCCCCTGGACGCGCGTGCAGGGGGCGCACGCTCCCGAAGACGCGTGACCGCGCGTCTATGACGCGCGGCACGCCGAGGGGCGGCCACTAGCAAGCCGGGAAATCTCCCGGCTTGCGGTACCGGCCACACTTTAATAAAGTGTGTCGGTAGTGTATATGGAGCAAAGACTGATTTCCTGATCGCTTTGTGGCATCCACAGTACCCAAAGATACCTTTACGTGCCTCTAACACTCTCACATTTGTGAGTACTCCTAAAATAGATCAGTCAATTTACTTTGATCTTATGACATACAATATTGCACTATCAATATATTTTTTGTTTCCACATATTTTTGCGCTTCCCGATGAACTATCCCTACTACCTACGACGAGGACTGACAGAGCAATCCTGCACTGGGTTATAGCAGCACTTTTACATGTGTTTGTATACACTGGCGACACGTTTTATTCTCAGTGGTCTAGTTCTGCAAGCCGGGAGATTTCCTGGCTTGCTAGCCAAATCCCCTCGGCGTGCCGTGCGTCACAGATGCGCGGTCATGCTTCATTGGGTGCCTGTGCCCCATGCGTGCGTGCCCAGGGCTCCCTGAGGGAGCCCTGGTGTCCCGCGATGTGGGGGACGGCAGTGGGGGGTTCCGGGGAACCCGGCGGACCCGGAGAGGGGAGGGAGAAGCCCCGATCGGAGGACCGCTCCTCCGAGGCTTCGGCGCGCGCACAGGATACCCCGGCGCGCGCCCGGTTACTGTCGCGGCCGAGACCGGGTAAATGTAAGAATAAACTCGGCCGCGACAGTAAGTATCACCCTTTAATTATTTAATTATCACTATACTATTTTGCACACTTTGATTTATTTAGAGCGCCACAATTTGATAAGTTTTCTTTTCACAAAGACAAAAGACGCAAGCAGATCGGCAACGTCAAGTGGGACCAGTATTCAAACCCGGGGACAGAGTTTGGTTATCTTCTAAGAAAATCAGGCTCAAGACTCCCTCCCAGAAACTGGCCCTGAGATTCTTGGGCCCTTTCAAGGTCCTCGAGAGGATCAACCCGGTCGCATACTGACTTGCACTTCTTCCTACTATGAAGATTCCCTCAGTGTTCCATGTGTCCCTACTTAAACCGGTGATCCAAAATGCTCATTTTTCAGACCGTCCACAGAGACCCAATTCTGTCGTCATTCAAGGACAACAAGAATTCGAAGTCCAGGCCATACTCGATTCTCGTTGTTCCAGGGGCATACTTCAGTTCCTTGTTCATTGGAAAGGATATGGTCCGGAGGAACGCTCCTGGATACCGTCTCACCACATTCATGCCCCAACGCTTCTCAGACAGTTCGTCGGAAGTTCCCTCATAGACCTTGGGAGTATCGTCCGGAGTCCGATCCTCAAGGGGGGGATACCGTAATGGATCGGGGGACTCGCGCTTCCCAGCGTGTCCCCGTCACCACAGGTCCCACGGCACCTTGCTACCCCTCTTCCCTACGTCCTCAATATTTCCCATCCTCCTCTCTCGCCGCTCCTCCATGGCGCGGTCTGCGCACCCTGACACGCGTTCGGATCAAGCGTGTTCGGATCAAGCGCGCGGCTACCGCACTGTGCATGCACGTTCCCGATCGCTCGTTACTCTCCATGAGGCATGCGCTCCTCGGCGTGCCTCCATCACCCCAGCCCTTGCCTTACATGGCTCCTCCGCTTCTCCTTCCCTTTCGCCTCCAGTGTCGGGCGTCTCCCCGGTGGTGTGCCCCTCACGCTCTGTGACACGCGGGGTGCACGCGCATAACAAGCTTACAGAAGGCGCGCGCACCCTCTCCAGTTATCTGCCGTCCCTAAAAACTGGCTCTGCCCCCGTTGCTTACAAGCCATCTCCCTGGATTACTTCCCTGTCTCCTCCCCTGCTTTCACAGATCTATCCTTGCAAACACTCACTCAAGCCTCTGCTCCACCCCTCATCCCTATTGGTCCTCCTTCCTATATAACCCCACTCTGTGCTTCCAGTCATTGCTCTGCATAGATTTCTTGTAGCTCCTGTGTGTGCAGTGTCTATGCCTAGCTCCCTTGTCTGTTTCAGCTCTGGTTCCTGTCCCTGCCCCTGTTTGGATTCCCTTGGTTTGAACTTGAACTTTGCTTTGGATTTGACTACACTGCCTACTCCTGCTCTTGAACCCTGGCTTACGGACATCACTACGCTGCTTTCTCCAACCCTTGAACCCTGGCTTACAGACATCACTACGCTGCTCTCTCCAACCCTTGAACACTGGCACTTTGACATAACCCTCCGACCTCTGGCACCCTGGACTCTGCAAGTATACGTTAAGTAACAGTTTTAGGGGTAAGTTGACACAGAAACAAGCAGATGGGTATTTCACCCTCTGGTAATAACTGTGTCAACTAGCGCTCCTACTTAAAGAAAAAATAAATGCATACAGAAAAAAGGGTTACACAATGAAAAAAGAGCAGAACAATTATTAAAATAAATACTTGATATTTTGGTGTATTTCACAACACGTGTTCCCAAATATAGAGTCCAATGTCAGATGAAATATGGGTATGCAGCTTCTTTACAACCGTAGCCAACCTCAGGACCATAGAAACTATAGAGAGAAAACAAAAAAGCGAAAAAAGCGCAAAGCCCATAGAGCAGTAAAGTCTGTTTATAAATAAATAAAGAACGGTTATAAACACTCACAGAAGAGTAGATAATACAGGCACTTCAGTACTTTGAATGACCGTGGGAACAGGAGCACTTCACTCGTCTGCTGGTTGGGGTGGAAGAAAAACAGATCTAGAACGACAGCATCTATGAGATTAAATGTCAAACCCCAACACTTGTAGCCAGGATCCAGCGGAGTTTCTGGTGTAGATTTAGTGCCTCTCTCACTGTGCAGACAGGACCAGGAGACTCATGAAACCCTCGGTGTACCGGATGTGATGTTTGCGCGCCGTGCGCTCCTCCACTCTGGCCCCTCCGTTCACAGATGTTTCTCCTCCGGTTGTTCCGGCTCACAGCTCCCTCACAGTGCCTCGCCAATTGGATCCTCTGCTTGGGGTTGCCTTCTGATCACCAGGCTATGTGTTCCAGTCTCTCCATCTGTGTGTGAAGTAAAATATGAGTCGCTGCACTTGCCACTCCAAACACACCCGTTTCATCTGGAATGACTTCGTCAGGGGTACTTTCATTGGTCAGCACATACTTTGACATTAAATCTCAAGTATACGTTAACCCTTACTCACCAGGCCCGGCAATGCTATTTACCACACTCCGGGCATGCCCTCACTGCTGTGGGTGCGTATTATTCACTTACCCACCTCAGTACTGGGGACTGGCCAGGTCTGCGGGCATATAGGCATTACAGAGGTTCAATCTCTATTGGATTCCCGAGTGTCTAGGAGTCAACTCCAGTTCCTGGTACAATGGAAAGATTTTGGACCCGAGGAGAGGTCTTGGGTTCCTTTAAAGGACATTCATGCTCTGGCTCTTCTTAGACAGAGGCCGTTCCTGAAGAGGGGGGTACTGTTAGGAATCTGATTTTTTAGTGCCGTCCGTGCAACACACAGACTACCCTCAGGGAGACTCAGGGCGCGCAGCGCAACCTCCGCTTACCTGCCTCCACGGGCCGTCAGCCCCTCTGTCACCGCAGGGCTCCTCCCCTCGGTGGCCCCACCGCTCCTTCTCCTTCTCAGTGGCAGGCGCGGGTTGTCCGTCCCTAGCACACACGTGTGTCCTCCTCCAATGCTGGTCGCATTCACACGCAGCTTACAGAGCACACGCTCTGCATCCACTCTTCTACTCCACTCCTGCTGTGAGGCTCCACCCCATACACCGCATCGGTGTAATCAGAGTGCTACCAGTGCTCACCTGAGTTGTATCAGCCACACCTATCCAGAGAGGCCCCCTGCAGTCCTCCTGACCCGCCTCCATCCCTGATTGGTCAACCCAGCCTTATCTAGCATCTCTGAACCCTCACTCACCGCTTGACATAGTCTCTGTATGGAAGTGTTTGGTGTACTCTCGGTTACTGCAGGTTTGACATGGCTCATACGACTACCCCCTTTGGCTCTCGACTTCGGCTCTCCTTGGACAACGTATTCTCTGGCATCCCACGATCACGGCTTGGACTTCAACCTTCCTCATCTCTCCGCTCCCTGACCTCAGCAAGGCAATCACTATTCTACTCCTATAACCGGTACCAGCAAGTATTGTCTACGTTACTTACATCTGGCCTGCAACGCTTAATACCACACTCCGGACACGCTCCCTTTGCTGCGGGTGCGTGTATTCCTGCCTCCCCTTCAGCATAGGGGATGGGTCTGGTCTGCGGGCAGCACCGGCTTAGCAATTTGTTATTTGTGAGTGGTTGAAGTATGAACGGGAGTCGTGGGAGTGAGGGGACTGATGGTGGGGTGACTGGTGGTGTAAGTGGTGTTGCTGGTATAAGGCTGAGTAGACATGTGAGTGCACATTGGAGGCAGGGGTGTGGTGAGGTGAGTGGAGTTGGTGGGGTGAGTGCTAGTGGTGGGGTGAGTGGAGTTGGTGGGGGGAGTGCTGGAGTGCAGGTTGTGGTGTGAGTGGGGTTGGTGGTGAGAGTGGAGTTGGTGGTGTGAGTGGAGTTGGTGGGGGGAGTGGAGTTGGTAGGGGAAATGCTGGTGGTGGTGGTGTGTCTGGTGGTGGTGCAGTGTCTGCTGGTGGTAGCTCTGATGGTGGAGATGGTGGTGATGGTGCTGTGCTCCTGCAGACTCTTAAATTGGAAAAAGGGGATGGCAGTCAGCAAGTGGTGACAGCTGGTCGTAAGAAGAATGTTGCAAAAAAAAGAAATCTCCATTTCAATGAAGAAGAGAATAATGTGCTTGTGGCGGGTATTTTGGAGCATTATGATTAGCTTTATGGGAACTTAGGGCATCATGCAGTAAGCAGCGAAAAAATGCATTAGCCAGTTTTGCAATTAGCCATGTTTTTGGCGTGTTAAACTCGCTGTATGCTGTAAGGGCCGAATCCCTGGCGAATGAATGCGCTACCACCATTTGATAAAATGGCTAGTAACCGGTGGCAAGACGGCTGCCTGGCGAGAAGCTGCCAAGAAGCCATCCCCTGCCGAGATCTGTCTGCAGCAGAGAGAGATCCGCCGCTCTCTCTGCGCAAACATCGGCACATTAAAAATTATTTTTTTAACCATTTTTATTCATAGTGTACATGTGCAGGGGGTCTCCGGAGCTGAACCGCATTGGTTTCAGGTCCGGGGATCCCCTGCTTCCCGAAATACAGGCCCCTTTACTTGTATATTGGTTCATCATGTGTGTATATATAATATATATATAAATATATATATATATATATATATATATATATATATATATATATATGGAAGAAAAGAGAAAAAAACAGGCGCACACCTAGTGCATTAAAGTATAACAATAAGTTTATGGAACATTAAAAACAGACAAATGCCCACTCACAAGTGTAACGGTAATATATGCAGTTATGAGATAGGCCCTCATAAGCCAGTGGTAGCATCCGGGTCAGCAATGGTCTCCTCTCCTACACACACGTTGCGCGGTCTCCTTCTACCGGAAGTGACGTACACCCGGTCTGGTGCCCCGCAAAAGGAAGTCCCTCCAGGAAACCGAACCTTTCATCTGCCTGCTTCTGGCTGCTGCACCACCAGGGGAAACAGAGATGTGTCCGCTCTTCTGTTTGGCTTAGCCTCTCACAGCCTGCGTCCTTGACAAAGTTCTCAGTGGGAAAGTGCCTCCTCTGCCTTAGCCACGCCCTACGCGTTTCGTCATCTATGATGTCTTCTTCAGGGGTACCCATTGGTTGTAACCCCACAGAATTTATAACAAGGTTAATTTGCATACACAATTAGAATAATTGAAACAATTAAAACATTAGTTACATAATTTAAACCAGTCCATTGGTTCAAATTTTAATGCTACACTAATCGCAATGGACAGGTTATGAGGACCACACTGTATTTGCAGAGAAATAAGATATAGCTCATGTGATATTAGATGTGTATATATATTTATACTTCAATTGATATACCTATTCGGACAGTAATTGAAAGGAATTAAATATATTGGTACAACATATGATAATAAACAAATTTACGTATTTAAATTAAAATGAAAATCATTTTTTGTGTCTAAATTTCGAATAACCATTATATATTAACAGTATTTTTACAAAAATAGTTAGCAGTGTTATACAAAATTTGATTAAGAAGTCTCAAGAATTGGAGAGTACTGATGACAATGAATACTAACTACCCAATTAACCCCTTACATCCATGGTCAGCAATTAATTGCTTCTTAATCAAATTTTTTTAATGTTCCATAAACTTATTGTTATACTTTAATGCACTAGGTGTGCGCCTGTTTTTTTCTCTTTCTTCCATAGGTATCCATAGGGAGTTGTGATCCCTTTCAAACGGGCTGCCTATACCTGGATGCATTTATCTGGAACAGGACTCTGTGATTTTTAAGGTTTTTAAAGTTTTTTAAAAGGTTTTTTTGGGGGGGGATTTTTCCATTGAATATATATTTTTTATATATTTTTTATATTTTATATTTTTTCCATTTTTTCAATACATTTTTTCGTTATGCATATTCTATATTAAAATTATTATTGTTATAACATGTTTTATCTTATAGTTACATAGGTTCTATTTTATATTAACCTCCCTTGGCCACCCCATAGGTTGTTTTAACACAGTAGGCTACCTACTCACGGTTAGGCAGGTTGTTTTATTAGGCGCTCCTTTATTATCTTTGTTTTGTTCATATATATATATATATATATATATATATATATTGTTTCTTTTATTTTAATTTTACTTTTTCATGATGAAGCCACTGTACAAAGGAATGTGTGAAGGGTGGGTATGTTGCCAGGATGGCTTAACCCCTTAATTACCTTTGCGGTTAGTACCCGATAAGGTGATTAAGGGATTCATTGGTATGTGAATGTCATTGCAATGTATTGGCTATGTATTATTTTGGCAACGGACCACAAGGATGATGCTGGCGACGGGGCTTTCTTATTGATGAGGTCAGTAGAATTTTCTGTATTTTACTATGCTAGTTAATGTGTTTAATAATGGCCAAATAATGTATTATCCCTATCTGGATAATAGTTAATTATCACATTATTGTACTGTATGTGGTGGGGTGGGGGGGTATTGGCCCCAAGGGTATGTGGGTAGGCCTCCCTTGTGGGTAGTGGGTGAGGGTGGTTAGGCCTCATGGGGTGCGGGTGTAGTGGGGGAGGGTATGTGTATGATGATGGGTTAAACCCTTAATGACTGTAGCGGTTATTAACCGCTATGGTGATTAAGGGGTTAGGGGACATTACATTGGATGTTTTTATTATTGTTTCTGTTTTGCAAAAGCGGATGGGGCATTAGCAGGATGAATATGAGGATGGCCTTCATCATGGCAGCCGGACATGGGTGAGTGCTATATGTATTTAATGTATTTATTGTACTGTATGTATTTTAAATGGACACATGCACTATTATCCATTTGTGGATAATAGTCATTGTGCCCATTACTATTCTGTATGTTAGGGGGTTATAGGTGTTATTGATGTATGATATATGTTTCTCCGTTGGGAAAAATCCTTTGCATGGTAAATATGCAGTGGTGAATGAGCTTGAGGTATTTTCCTTCCTACACATCCAAGACCGCCCCTGTTAAGTGGAGACTTAAGTCTAGTGAAGTGCAGGGATTAAGCCTCGAGAATCCAAAGTGTGAAATTGCCGGCGAGGGTTGCTGAGGCCAGATCCCATACACAGCATGAGCCATTCACACCTTGGGGGCCAACCCCAGACTACGGGTCACCATAAAAGGGTGGTGCCCGGTTGTGCTAATCGCATGGTGTCAAGCTAACACATGGCGTGGTTGCAAACGAAAGCCTTTTTGCCCGGTTTTGCTATACTGAACACGCAATCGGAGAGTGGTGGGTTAATGTTTCCCACGGAGGGGATTGGGATTCATTTATAGATTTTTTTTGGGGAACCCTATAACACTGCCCGCCGGGCTATCCCCCCGTTGATTCATGACGTAACCATGCTTTGCACAAGGATTCTGTTCTTCGCGTATCCAGTGGTAGCGTTCCAGGACGCAAGGTATTATACAACGACAACAAGATTACCCAAACTCTGGAATTCATTTATCCCTGTGACCCCGAAATGAATTCTATGAACATCTATATGAACTTTCCTTCCAATTTGCTGAGATATAGGATGTTAAACAAAAAGAGCAGATACTTGTACAGCTGAGGTAGAGTAACGACTGATAAGTGGTGCATGCTGCTGATAAGACTGATAGCGCAAGATAGAGAAGTAAATCCCAAGTTTTTAGATTACTCTTCTTCATCTTGAATATCTTAGATTGGCAACTTGCGATCTAAGCTCAAATGTACCTTAAATCGAGACTGCATTTCTGCGCATTTCTGCAAAGGACAATTATTATTGTTCCACATGGGCCGGTAAGTGTTGTATTAAGTGTATTCTTACAGGGTCGTGTTTGTCATCAACGGAAACAAATGACAATTTAATTTTGCCTCCTTGCCGTTGTCACCGAGAGAATCCCACAAAAATATAAAAAGTGGTTGACTCAAGTTCTTGGTCACCGTCGCACCTAGGCGGGCACAGGTGTATTGTGCAGGGTAATTTTGCAAATCCATTACGAATGATATCCACAGTGCCATCAGATTGAGTGAGGCACTGTGCTGGTGTTTGAGAAGAAACATCAACTTCTGAACTTCCAGTTAGACGGAGAAACTCGAATAAGCTGTATTCACGAAGATATTGCAATGCTCCAAACTATTTAACTTGAGTAATAACTTCCCAACACAGTACTTATGCATCTTTAACGTGTGCATAACCTTAATAATAAAATATTAATTCGAGATAAAAGGATAAATTGTGGTCTGACGTATTTTTTCCATTTAATGGTTGAGTATGACTCTTCCTGTTAGATATGGGTTTTTTGTGAAGGATATAGCTATAACTTTCAAGGACCTGTGAGCCTCTGTAATCTTTCCGATTTCAATAGCTTACATTGTATAGATTAAATGATTCAATTGGTGGTAATTCTTGTCACGTTGAAGATAGAAGAAACCTCCTGCACTCATGTCAATCCTTGAGTTCTTTGTTTTTAAAGAATTTTCTGAAAGCATGTTTCTTTAGCAATTTGTTGTTCATTCTGAGTGCTGCCTGCTGATTTTGGTGTCCAAACGGAATCGTATTGGCTTATTATATATATATATATATATATATATTAAATATATATATATATATATATATATATCATATACTATATTATATTATATATATTATTTCCCAGAATCCCTTGCGCAGTGGAAGTCGCGTATTCTGGGTGCTAATGGGGAAGCGGGGGTTTGCAGACTGCCTAAGTGCAGATGAGCATTCACTAGTTGAAGTTTGCATATTTGTTTCCTGTGGAGGGTTTTTGTCAATTTTTTACACACTCATAACTTAACTCAGTATTATGGTAATAAGCCTCCCATAGCCTCTTTGCATACCACGTTAAAATCAACCCCACACTGATGAGACCATAAGGTCGAAACAGTGTCTGTGGTGGTTTTCTGGGATGAACCTTAACCCTGACCTGTGCTCAAAGCTTGTGACCATGCAGCAAGCTTATAAGCCTATAGGAAACCATGTTAAAAATGATTTTTGATGGCAAAAAGTTAACTGTGTGCTATTGGCTGTCACTTTTCTCCCAGAATACCTTGCCGCAAGTGGAAGTGCTGTATGCGGGGTGATAATGGGGAAAAAGGGCGGGTTGCAGACCTACAGTAAAGTGATGTGGTGCTCAGCAGAAAATCCCATCAGGTATGATGTAGAGGCACATTCTGGACATGATACTGTTTCCAATCAAACCTAAAAGGGGCTCCAGTTACCCACTGAAGGCAGGGGTAGGATGCACAAGTACACCCCCCTAACCTCTATTGGGCTGGGCCCCAGGTATGTATCACGAATAATTGTCACAGAGATCCTCTCAGTCTGCGTGCTGTGCAATAGGAGAATCCAGTGCAGTGTCCATTGGTGCAACGCACAGCAAGAAGGTGATAGCAGGTCTGTGCCAAAAAGTTTTCTTTATTATTCAAGGGACATAAAAAACGGAAGGCCAACCTTACCTACGCGTTTCGTCAGTCAAAATGCAATTTATCAAGAAGGTCTTCCTTGATAGAAGTGCATTTTCGACTGCCACGAAACCGGCTTAGAAGGTTGCGGCCTTCCTTTTTTTTTATGTCCTTTAATAAAGAAAACTTTGCCAGACCTGCTATCACCCTTCTTGCTGTGTGCGTTGCACCAACTAACACTGCACGGGGTTGCAGACCTGCCTAAGACATGCAGATGAGACATACAGTGGTATTTGCATCATTACCATTATACTATATATATAATATATATATTATTAATAATATATATATATATAGCTATATAATATATATACTATATATAATAGACATACTGGAGACCAGGGATCCTGATACGGCCAAAAACAAGACAGCACACTGCAGGTATGGTACAAAAGAATTGTATTCAGTAACACAAAAGGGAGCGCCAACGTTTCGGTCCCCCAACGGGACCTTTCCATCCAGGGCAAGGCACTCCTGCCCTGAGGCAAGGTCCCCGTTGGGAGGGACCGAAACGTCATACCTGCAGTGTGCTGTTTTCTTTTTGGCTATCAGGATCCCCTGGTCTCAACTATGTCTCATACTCTCTATGGGACAAGCTCTGCCCCTGCAACAAAAACCGTGGTCTCATCTCCATACTGACTATATATATTACTATATATATTATATATATATAATATATATAGTATCATATATTACCAGCAGAAAAGAGCAAAAGAATCCTCAAAGTAGCATCGTAGCATACGAAAAATAATCAAACCATGTAACTTAACAAATCAATACACTTTTGCATATTTTTTGTAATGCCTAGAGTGCTATTTGGGGATTGTTTTGTCTCGGTGTGTTGGTTTTCTACATATAGTTCTCCCAGCACGCAAGTATGGTTACACATTTAGATTAGATGGGAAATGCGCTCAAATGCTGGGTATAAAACCAATAATCGCCACAGAGCAATGTCTAAGGATAAGTCCAGAACACACTAATATGAGGAAAAATAGTACGCTAGCAATATGTGTAATAAGCCTTCCTGAAGACAGGTAAATGGGACAAGAAATCCCCCAGACCCCCCCCCCCGATCAGTCCATTTCGGAAGAAACCCTGTAGCAATAAGGTAAAGACAATTCCTTGGTTGGGGGCTTGGCAAGATGTGCAGCTCCAGTGGAGAGGATGCAGGAAATGGAAAGGAGCGATCCTTTCCATTTCCTTGTGGTTACCCAGTTTACGTTGCATTGTAACTGGCTTAGCACTTCTTCACATTTAAGTCTGGTGCTGGTTTTTGGGTGTACTCAAACATATCTATAGAAGATCACGCACCTACGTCAATATATTGCAGTTGCCATCATGTGTCCTCTGTATCTATATACTATATACTATATATATATATCAATATTATATATAATATTAATTATATTATATATATGATATATATATATATATATATAGTATATATACCGAGTAAGATTGCACTGAACAATACGTCACTGCAATATTGTAAGGTGGCTTGTCAGCCAAAAAATGGATAAGTAACCGGATTCCTTAAAAGGCAGACCTAGAACTCAAGACCACACCAGACATCGCATATAAAGAACAAACCGCACTCCAGTAACGTTCCAAAAGATGTCTGATAAACCGGCTATACAGTCACACCGACGTTTTCGGTTCCTTAAAAACAGGACCTTTCTCAGGAGTGCCTCATACTCCTAAGTGACAAAAACCCAGCATTAAATACCCACACCCAGTCACATTAAACCACCATATGTGATGGATCTAAAAGCTGCCCCACATTCTCCAGACAGCTGAATACGACGTCCGTCTAATGGAAGGATTGAATATCCTGGCCCTCGATTCCCTCCGCTAGTCGACAGGTATCGAGCATCCTTCTTAGTCGAGGAAATCACCTAACCATTAGTAAGCTATTGCGCATACGGTATCACCACAAAATGCAAGAGCACATCGAGCGTTTGTGTAGTTCAGGGGAACCACGCGAGTGAGTAGGGAACCATCGAGAGTGCGTGCGCTGTACAGTTTTAGCCGCCCATGCGGCAAGAGCAACTGGCATGGTCAACCGATGAAACCCCAACACTCTACTGAGTCGGGAGATGCATAAAGAAGTCACACAGGCTACCAATGATGAGTGCAAGTCCTAGAAGAAAACTCTTAAAATGTTTACTATACAAACATTAGTGCAACTTTAAAGTGAAATCACAAGTGGGATCAAGAAATTATGGAAGCAAGAGGGTGACTGGGTGGAAAGAGGCGAAACGAGCCGTATGTTTACGGAACGCATGGGCCGTTCACATAACAATCCGAAAGGCACTATTGGAACCAAAACACTGAGGATGATCTCAAACTTCTCCCGGTGGCGAGACATTCAAAACACAACTCGACACAGCTCCGTCACTTAATTGTTGCCGTTCCTGCAAGCCAACAAATCTACCGCGCGGCGGATACGTTAACAGACTGTTGGCTACATATTGAGGCAAAGCCATCTATTGCACTTAGGACTAGTGCTCCATAGGCTTATATTGAGGACTTCAGTATGGATGCTCATTTAAACTGTTATCTCTAATCCATGTTTTTCCAGTTTTCCTCCTACACCACCCTTTCCCGCTCTATTTTTCCCTGATATCCTCTGTTTTTGATTTCAGTTGTTCTGACTATTTCATGTCAGTTCTTAATGTTCATTATTAGGTATTTCTGCTCGTCTGGTATTTTCTTGTTTATTTCCCTACCTTTCCACCTCCCTGTTTTCCTGGTGTGGTTTCTTTCTGTCTGTTTACCCACTGTATGTTTGGTTTTTTTCCCTCACCTTCTTTCCACAAACCTTGTCCTTCCAACACTCTTGTATCCTCTTGTGATTTCACCTTATATAGTAGCCTTATGGTGTATTCACATTTTTTAGAGTTTTCTGTTAAGGATTGGCAAGCTCATCATTGGTACCTGTGACTTCTTTATGCCATCTCCAAAAGGTAGGTGATTGGGGTTACTCGGTACCGATGCCAGTTGCTCGGGCCGCTGGGCGGCTAAAACTCGACAGCGCACGCATGCGCAATGGGCTTCCCTACCCTCGCGCTGGTTCCCTGATATCACAAGATGCTCGGTGTCTTGCCATTTGGCGAGCTACGCAATGCGCATAGCTTACGAATGTTCAGGTGGTTTTCCCTGACTCCAGGAGACGCTCTATACCTGTCGGGAGTGGAGGGATAAGGGGCAGTGATGACGTTCAAAACCTTCCAGTTTAGACTGAGTTGGTATTCAGCTGTGCTGTAGAGGTGGGAGCGGCTTTAGCTATCCACTATGGTGTTTTAATTGGTGTGGGTATTTATTGTAGGGTTGTTGTGCACACTTAGGTATGAGCATCTCTCTTGAGAAAGTGTCATTTCAAGGACCGTAAACTCTTGGTTGACTGTGCTGGTTTCAATACATCTTTTGGATGTACATGGAGTGCGTGTTCTTTTCTACGTCTGCGTGGTCTGTGTAGGTTTCTGGTCGCCGGTAAGGAATCTGGTACATATCTATTATAGTATATATATATATAGTAATATGATTATATTATATATATATCATATAAATTAGAATATTATTTATATACTATCTATTATAGATATATATATATATATATTATATATTCATTTATATACTTCTATTTTATCTACTCCATCATATATCTATATTCCTACTACATCCCCAATACTCATTATTCTTACGATTCAGGTTTTTTGTTCCTCCACCACACCACCCACTCCATATCCTCCACTCTGCTCCTGGACCTCCTCTATATAATAATGTTTATATTTCATTCATCACATTTTGTCAATTACATGTTTTGATTATATTGATAATTTAAATTAAACAGCATCTCATGAAAAACGTAGCAATACATTTAAAATATTGGATCAATCTAATGTGTTTTTAAAGAAAAGTGAAGCACTGAGTTTTTTGTTTTACCTTAACATCAAGACCATGATTTGCAGGTATTTCATAAATGTATGCCCCTTACATGAACCTTTTTAATGTTCAGTAGTCGTTGTATGGTTCCTTTATCACCATTCACACGTTTCAAAAAATGTACAAAAAAAGTTCACTTGTTTTTGCCATTCGCTAATTAGAATCCTTCCGCCTATCTACTTCCCCATATAATTTAAAAATATCTATATTTGTTCTTCCGAATTTCGTGTTTTATTCAATTACCTAACATAAACTCCACTATTTAACCAGCTTGTGGTCATTGTTGAACGAACCACCCACCACTACGATTTCATGTTCTCTAGAAATTATATTACTTTTTTTTGCAATTTGGACCCTCTGGTGTACTCTGCCTAATGTATTGTCTCTCGGAACATATGCTCCTACGGCACGTAAATGTCTCCCTGACAATCTTTGATATTGTTTCTTTGAACATTTTGTGGCTGTGGCGCTGGGGGGAACTGTAACAGGGATTTACGCTGTTCAGAAAACTTGCCTCTAATCCAGCAGTTGCTGGTTAATTGGCCAGCACCTGGCTGATTAGAGTTGTTAGAAAAGCCTTCCTCTGAGACACAATGAGACATCTAAGCACACATGTGGCTGAACAACAAGGAGACAGACGGTCTTGAGGCTGCCAGAGAGACTGCTTTGTTCCAGCAAGACCAGGGGAAAGGTATTCTGAACCATGAAACAAAGAAGCCTCCTCTACAAGAGACAGATAAGACTTTCCTTTCTAAGACTTTTTTGTATATCTGCACATATCAAGGATATATGTTTTGGGGCTGGGAGATTATTCTAATCTAAAGGAGTTGTTGACTGTCAATAGGTTTAACTAAAATAACTCCAGTAGAGCAGAAGCGTTTGTTTTGACCCCTTTATTTTCAACGTTTATGATGATTTTTCTTGTGTTATAAAACAGGAGCAATAAAAGCCTTTTTAATTTCACACTTAAAACGTTCTCCATTGCATACCTCTGCACATGTCCTCTTCCAGGAACCTCAACAATTTTTGGGGCTCAGGCTGTGGCTGCTATTGGAGCACTCAACATTTTGGGTCGGTGCTATGGTTTGCTGTTTGTGAAGGTCAACATTTTGGTGCTGTGGCTGACAGTTGGAGCTTCAACAACAATTTGGGGCTTTGGCTGTGGCAATTTTTGGGAATCTTCAACATTTTGAGACTGTGGCTATGGTGCTGTTGATCAAGCTTCATCAATTTGGGCCTGTGGCTGGTGGCTGGCTGTCGAAAGGCTTCAACAATTGGCGGGCTGGTGACTGTGGCTGCTGTCGAAAAGCTTCAACTAATTTGGGCTGGTGCTGCTGTCGAAAAGGCCTCAAACACAATTTGTGCCTGTGGCTTCTGTCGAAAGGCCTTCAACGAATTTGCCTGTGGCACTGTCGAACAACTTCAAACAATTTGGGCCTGTGGCTTCTGTACTGATGGCTTCAACAATTTGGGAACTGTGGCTGCTGTCGTGTTCATCATTTTGTGGTTGCTGCAGCAAGGTTGATGGGGGTAGAAAATACACAGTGGTTCCACAAGGTTTTATTAGTTTGAATAGAATTGTAGTACAGCACATTTTGCAGGTATTTGTCGTAGAGCCTTCAATAATGGCAATACAATTGAGCCCGGTTGTTTTCTGGGAGATTGGGCACAGATGTTCTCTGGGGAAAATAAGGACATCAAAGGCTCCCACTTCTTGTGAAGTACGCATTCCTGCATCACTAGGTCTTACAGAGGCACGAAACTGATTATGTTTTATGAAACTTTCAGCTATTGATTGAATAGATCTGTTCAGAATTGAAACTCAACCGTATTTTGCAATAATATTCTTGTATACTGCTTATTTCAGATACCATCCTTTCGCTGAACCCCTATCAGTTACTGATGCTGTGGTAATTGGCTTTGCAGTAACACGATATTCAGCTAGCCTCGATTGCGGACAAATTCTCTTGGTTGCCAGGATCTGGAGGTGCGGCTTTGCCAGGTTGATTTTGGTGGTAATTCGCGACTGGGAACATCCAGTTATCAAAAAGAGAGCATGGTGAGCAGCCTCATGTCTGGAGATATGTCCAGGAGATGGAAATAATCTTTTTGACAAAATGAGTAGACATTAATAGCTTGTCACGAATAAATCATCATACAGATTTGTTATTTTAACATGCATGTTGATTTCATTGACAGTAACACATTCAATTGTGTCATCATAGCCATAATGAATAACTTTTTTAAATAAATCGTGCATCAATAATTGAACAAAATAGACAACAATAACTATTGATTTGTGAATCTTAACAATGCAATGTTTTTTGATATTATCATAATAAATGCTTTATATTAACCAATACTAAATTTTACTAGATTTGTACTGTGACAATTGAATATCTTAACTTTTATTATCTAACTGGCAGATTGTTACTCGCGACTGCTACTTGTCCTATGCTCATATGAATGTGTAGTTGTGGCATCAAATTGACACATAACATTTATAAGTGTTAGGTCCTCACTTCAATTACTGGGTTGCACTCAAACTCTGAAGCTGGTGCGGCAGCTTCTCTCCTTACGGAGATGCAGTTTTGGCATTATGTAAATTGGAGATAGACAGGTGTTAATATTGTTAAGTAATTAACATATTCAATTATGATTAGTTTTTAATCACTAATTTTGTTTGTTAAACTTGAATGTGATAGTTTAACTGTCAGCAGCAGGCTGTATAATGCTAATTAAAAAAAAGAAGAAAGGTTTAGCATTTTCAAATTATAATTTCAAATACTATGTTAACAGTTTATTCTGGGAGTATACAATACAGTTTTTATTTATTTTTTTATACACATACACACTATAAAATGTATTTATGACACACAATTTTTTTTAAAAACAACTAATGATATATTTTGAATTTTTTTAGAGACACAATTAAGATTCAAAACATTTCTGCGTAAATGTACGGACCTGGGGGAAACGGGTGATCATGCACACCGAATCCCATCAACACCAGCAACCCTTCAACGATGAAAGGTAATATTTTCTCCCTTTTTAGCTGCTCCTCCAACAGAGTCAGCCTAGATTGGTGCTGAGGTCCATAAGGAAACCATAATGGGTCTTGTTCCTGTCAGCAAGTGAAATGGACCTTCCAAGTTAAAAGGGTGAAGGAGGAGAGTGAGCTCTGGGGGAGGTGCCACAGCCTCCAAGGACATGAGGTTAACACAGATACCAAACAGCAATCATCAAACTCCCACACCCACACAAGTGAATATATATTATGTTCAACCAGAGAGCTACTGAGCCGTGGCAATTGTGATATAACAAAGACAGGGGTGCCCAATGCTGCATCCAATTGACAAACATATAAGTTAAATACTCTCAAAATAATAACTTGGTTATTTAGTTAACCCTTTGGCGCAAGGCGTCATCAGCACTTCATATCCAACGTCAAGGTATAACCAAAATATGCAGGTCCTACACACTACACTGTGAACACTTCCTTTTACCTCTGTGAGAGGGGAAACCATAATGGGTCTTTTCCTGCACAAGTGACAAGTGACCTTCCAAGTTAAAAGGGTGAGGAGGGAGTGGCTCTGGGGGAGGTGCCACAGCCTCCAAAGAACACAGGTTAACACAAATAGTTCTGGCCTGATTTCCACAGCCGGATACAGACACTATAATCTTTTCCCATAACTCATTTCTCACATGTGAAGTGGTCCTGCCTTAAAAACTTAAAATAAGTTATTCATGTAAATCTCTTATATTCCATTTTGTTGTCAAAACAAATGGGATAACGATACTACAGTAATATTAGTTTTAACAATATATCTCTAATGACACATGAAAATTATACAAACTAAAATAATAAGTATGCAAATGATTGAATAATATATCCATCTTTAAATACTACTCTACAATGCTTGCTTGGAATTTATCCAGGTTGCCAAACACTTATGATAATGTGTACAAATAAAAAATGAACATTTTAATTAGCACATGTTACTTGAATGTGAATTTCCTAAATGTAATGGCCAGATGGGCTATACAGATTCAGTAAAAATCATTGTAAATAATTTTCTTACCTACAAGTGCATCATGCAGTAAGCAGCGGAAAGGCCTTCTCGCCCGTTTCCACCCCAAAAGCCAACCCTATTCAGTAAGGGGCGAGAAATGGCAAGAATCAAAAAACACGCCAGTTTTGTTGGCGTTTTTTTTTCCGCCAGTGGCGAGGCGAGAAGGCCACTTTCTGCTTAAAATAACACATTTTCCCCACGCTGTATTCTAGTAAGTGGTGAGTAGCTTAGGCGGTGCTATTCGCAACCTTTAGAATGGCATTTTGGCGAATCAGCCACGCAAGAAAAAGTTGGCAAGTTGATGGTGAGAGGCTGCTGATGAGTGGCGGATCGGCACTTAGAAAAAATTATGGCATTTTTCCTGGCTGGGATTGATCCGGGGGTCTCCTGAGCTGATACCATTAATACCAGCACTGGAGACCCCCGCATGCTCAGGCGGAAAAATGCATTTAAAGCCCACTTCATTACCTAGCGGCTAACCGCTAAGGCATGAAGGGTTTAAACAGCCGTACAGGTTTATTGTGGGTAGCGGGGGTGGGTGAAGGGTTATTTGGTCTTGTTGTTTGTTTAGGGCTTGCGGGGGAGGGTTGCGGTGCGCTTAACCCCTTCCGACCGTAGCAGTTAATCGCTACGGTCATGAAGGGTTAAACTCTCCCCTACCACACCCCTGCAAGCCCCTAAACAAACCACCGTTGGGGCTAATACCCCTTCACCCACCCCCGCTACCCCCAATAAAAAGAAACACACACACAACAGCCCCACACCTAATAAAGATATTATTATATATATAATATTATATATATATATATATATTATATATAGTATATATATATATATAGTATTTAAAACAAAATTCCAATTGTAATGTCCCTCCTAACCCTTAATCACCATAGCGGTTATTTAACCGCTTCAGTCATTAGAGGGTTACCCACATCACCCACATCCTCTCCCCCACTACTCCCGCACCCCTAGGGGCCTACTAACCACCCTCACCCCACTACCACAAGGGGTGTACCACATACCCTTGGGGCCAATACCCCCTCCCCAACCACATACAGTACAAATAAGTGCAATAACTATTATCCAGATAGGGATAATACATTATTTGGCCATTATTAAACACATTAAATACATAGTAAATTAAAGAAAATTCTACTAACCTCTTCATATAAGAAGGCCCTGTCGCCAGCAAATCACTTGTGGTCCGTTGCCAAAATAATAAAATAGCCAATACATTCAATGACATTCACATACCAAATGAACCCTTACGCCCTTATCAGTACTAACCTCAAAGGTAATTTAGGGGTTATTATTAAGCCATCCTGGCAATGGCCCCATAATACCACTTATCCATACCAATCCTCAATGAAATAAAATGCAATTTCCAAACAAATCAAATTTAATTATTCAATCTAAAGCACAAATGCCACTTAAATTGCTTTTAAATGCATTACATTGTATACATGCTGATAAAATGTAAGCTACATGTAGACGCTGCAAATCAATGTTAAAACAATACAATATTCCAACTAAAATTAGCATAAATCAAAAGTAGAGATACAGGCAACCCAGGTTTAAGGACACTCACTTTAAATAAGTACACTCGCGAGTAAGTACATCGCCTCAATAGGCACAAACGGCAGCTCACGCAGCGCCTGTCAGCACGTCCTGAGCAGCAATACCGGCTCCCTACCTGTACCGAAGTGTGCGCAAGCGGGAGGGCGTCTAGAGTCTGTTACAAATGCGCTATTTACATCAGTTATGCACGTATATGACGATTGCAGTACAGTACATGCATCATTAAGTGCGGATAAGGTAGTGTTCACTTTAAGTACATTTTTGCTTTACATACATGCTCACGGTCCATTGCGTTACGCTTAATGCGGGGCATAGCCCTGTACTATGTAATCCAATTAATAAAGTCACCATCAATAATTAACATACATGAATTACATCCCAAAACAATTTAAAATAGCATGCCATACCAATTACACATTAAACTATAGCAACCGTTACAGAGAACAAGTTACATCATACAAAAATAGGACACCAACAATACAATATAATATTAAGCAAGAACTCACATTACCTACAGTACAGCATAGAAGCCCAAACATTACATCTATCTATTATAAAATACATTTTAACACACATCTGTGCATTACAGAGGGTGTGAGCAAACCACTTTTTATGCAGCAGAAGCCCACCCTTTTCATCTATGAAATTTCTCGGTCCCCCCTGCCTAATGTAATCAAAATCAATGACGTCAGTGCACGTGTAGCTGGTTAGCCAATGAAGGCCCCACAGGCTTTTGTGACGCGTCAGCACGCGTCGTAACAATCTCCTGCAGCCAAGTTCACAAAGCGTTGGGCTGGCAGGCGCGTCAAGCGCGCAGCAGTATACTGGTATTGGATCACTGTTTATTTTATTGTTTGCTGGAGCCCACTGTGCGGTAATATGTTTTTGTCTGGTGCACAAAGGCCCCAAATTACATTTGAGGGGGCATTATCCACCTCTTTGCTACATCCCTCCCTCTCCCACCCCTTTTTTTTTTTCCCCATTCTCCATTTGCTTTCCCCGAGTGTCATCCACTCCTACCTACCAGTTATTTATTATTATTTATTTATTCCCGTTTAAAATGGTTGCCAGGGGATCAGGGACCCCATAACCAATCTCAAGGGGGTACTGATGAACTCGCCTGCTGATCCAATACTCCGAAGTGACCCCATGACCCAAAGAAGAGAACCTCTAGCCCCCCAAAATCATCCTTCCAGCAGACCCTCAATTCTGCCATCTCGCTGACCTTCATCCCTCTGTTAGGCCATGTGTCTCTCCTCCCCCCAGTGTTCTCTCTCTCTTCACCTTGAAACCGCCCAGGCTTATTCACACTCCCCCCAGTGTTCTCTCCCTCCCCCAATATGTATCTCCACCCAATCTATGTCTCTCGCTCCCCATCAATATGTCTTCCCACCTGCGCCATATCTCTCTACCAATATTGATAACCCACTCTGTCATGTCATCTCCCCTCACCATAGCTAACCCACATTATGTCTCCAACCCCTCCCCAATGTCCCTTCCATTCCAAACCCCTCCCCAATTGTCTCCACCTCTCCATTGTTTTCTCCAACTCACCCACCCAATGTGTTCCCACTCTGCATGTACTCTCTCCCCCCCCCCCAATATGTTTCTCCCATCTCGCAAGTCTCTCTCCCCCGCCCCCCAATAGTTTCCACCTCTCCATGTCTCTCTTCACCCTCCCCCTATATAGCTTTCCCA
This sequence comes from Ascaphus truei, assembly GCA_036426205.1. Classification (NCBI taxonomy): domain Eukaryota; kingdom Metazoa; phylum Chordata; class Amphibia; order Anura; family Ascaphidae; genus Ascaphus; species Ascaphus truei. The sequence continues at coordinate 35,128 of WSYH01005626.1, forward strand.
CTCTTACCCTAGTACTCTCGCCCTCCCCCGTTCTCCTCCCCAGACATATATCCCTCCCAAAATGTCCAATCCTCTCCATGTTTTCTACCCCCAGTTTCACACCTCATACATGTTTCCCAACCGTACAATATGTTATATCAATCAAAAACTTCTTACACAGGACATGTACTCTCCCACTAACCACCAATATGTTCTACCTACCTCTCATGTCTTCTTCCCCCTCCCCCCAATATGTCTTCACACTCCATGGCTTCGCTCTCACTCCCCTCCTCCCCCCAATATGTCCACCACCTTCCATGGCTTTTCGTTTTCACCCCCATATGTCTTCCCACCTCTCCATTTGTTCTTCTGTCTCCCACCCTCTCCAGTGGCTCTCTTTAGTCTCCCCCCAATTGGTCTCCCACCTCTCCATGGCTCTTTCTGTCTCCCACTCTCCATGGCTCTCTTTTCTCCCACCAATATGTCTCACACCTCTCCAATGGCCTCTCTTTCCTCTACCCACCAATATGGTCTCCCACCACTCTCCATGGATCTCTTTTCTCCCTCACCACCCCCCACCCCATATGTTCTCACACCTCTGCATGCCTTCCCTCCATCTTCTCTCCATGCTTCTCTCCCCCCAATATGCACTCTCCACATCTCTCATGTCTTCTCTCCACACCCACCAGAGTCTTCCACCTCTTCCAAGGGCTCTGCGCTCTCCTCTCGCCCATATGTCTCAAATATGCCTCTCTCCCATAGCCCCCCTTCCATGGCTCTCTTTCTTTCCACCTCTCCATGGCTCCTTTCTTCTACCCACCAATATGGTCTCCCACTCTCTCTCTTTCTCCATATGTAACCTCCCGCTCTCTTTCTCTACCCACCAATATGTCTCCCAACTTCTCCATGGGTCTTCTTTCTCAGTGCCCTATGCCAAATATGCTCTTTCTCACCTATCACCTCTCCATGGCCTCTCGCTTTCTCTCCTCCCACCCCATATGCTCCCACTTCACCATTGGCTTAGTATTTCTCTTCTCCCTCCTCACTCCAAATGTCCTCCCATCTCCATGGCTCTTCTTTGCTCACCAACTGTGTCTCACCTCTCATGCGGTCTTTCTCTCTACTACCACCAATATGTCTCACCACCCCCATGGCTCCCTATCTCTCCCACCAATATGTTCACACTCTCTCATGGCTCTTCTCTTGTCTCTCCCACCTCAAATATTTATCCCACCTCTCTACATGCTCGATCTACGTTCTCTCCAACAATAGGTCTCCCACCTCATCCATGGCTCTCTTCTCTACGCCCACTCCCCCCCCCCATATGTCGTCCAAACCTCTCCATGGCTGATCTTCTCTTCCCCCTCCCCAATATGTCTCCCACACTCTCATACCACAACACACACAAAATACTTAATTCACTTTTAAGCCTGACTTCAGTCCCCATGTATGCTGAAAACTGGACAGGGAGGAGGAGGGGCTGTCTTGTGCAGTGAGAAGCCCCGCCCACACAGCAAGGCAGACATCACACAGAAGCAGCCTTGCACGGCAGTCTGGCCGCCCGATGCCCAGCTCTGCCGGACCCAGGTTTCCCCGACGCGAGGACTGCGCCCCCCTACATCATCTTGCGCCCCCCCAAGGGGGGCGCGCCCCAGTTTGCGCACCGCTGATTCACAGCATAGCCACAATAATTATATTGAATGTGCAAATCAAGTTAGCTTTATACAAAAATCATTTCTTACCTTGTATTATAGATCTCTACATACAATCATACATACATACTAACATGAAATAGACATCGCATACATACATACAGACACTACATACATAATACCATACGGTGGGCCAAGAAATGATGACAATAAAAAATAAAAAAAACATTGAAAAAGCAACAAAATCACATTTAATTGACATGAAAACATTCTTTAGGTTAACGTACCAACTTGACCACTCACGACTCCCGTTGATCAGCTAGTAACTCACTGAACCAACTCCACGCACAGGAACCCACATAAATAATACACCACGAACAATAATGAAACATTAAAGTAATAAAACACGACATCCAGGGGTACTTGATGTATGGTAATCCATCTTCACATATGTCTCTCTATCTTCTTCCGGGACTCGTCTTCCCATCTGCGTCGCACGCCCTGTTTCTTTCTTCTCCGAAGGTCATGCCTCCTCGGCCGTTGGCCTATTGAGAATGAGAACGACATAGGCTTGATTTTAAAGCCTATGATCGACAATTTGTATGGTTTCCCACGGCCCTGTTGGGCCGTGGAATAAAACCTGTGTTTTGGCCGATAAAAAAAAACTAAGATTGATGTGTCTACTTAAAGGGCATAGTGAAAGCACAGCTAATCATGAATTGGCTTTGCTTCAATTTGCCTTTTAAGATGACGTCATTAAAAAAAAACATGCAGTGTCTCACATGGTACGGTAGCCAAATCAAAAGCGTGGGAAGCTATCCCTACTCTGATTGGTTTCTAGTCCCTGTGAACAGGCTTTCAATGACGTCTATATCCGTTCTTCCCAGGCCTCTGTCACAGGTCTTACAGAGCTAATAGGGTTGGGATGGAGTTCACGCTTGATGGGCTCTGGTACATGTGAGCCGGCCAGTTTCTTTTAATGAGTTCCATCTAAAGCAGATTGAAGCAAAAGACCATATGATTTGGCCTGTGGCTTCATTGCCTTAAGTGACGTCATAATTATTTTTTTTGATGGCCAAACACATGGTTTTCCACGGACCAATCAGCGCGTCGATTGAGGAACCATGACCACAAAAATGTGACCCAGTCATAGGCCTTTAACGAGCCTGATGTCGTTGAATGTTGAAGAAGACAGACGCCGAGGAGGAAGGACCTCCGGAGACGAAGAAGAAGAAAGAAAGAGACCAGGGGGCGTGCCAGCAGCTGGGAAGAAGACGCCCGAGAAGAGAGATAGAAGAATACAGCATGAAGATGGATTAACCCTAGAAGACCCCTGGGATTGTCGGTTGTATATTGTTAATCGTCCTATTATTTTATGTGTTTTATTTTCATGGGTTTCGTGTTCGAGTTCGTGGATTGGTTCGTGAGTAAGATGAAACGGGAGCTCGGGGGGGGGGTTGAGTGGGTCAGTAATGGTAAGTTAAAACGAAAGAAATGTATTAATGTAAATGTGATTTTTGTGCTTTTTTCATGTGTTTTTTTCTTTTGTATTGTAACATATTTCTTCCACTGTATGTATGGTATGGAATGTATGTCTAGAGAATATATACATACAGGGTAAGAAATGATCTTGTTTTTTTTTAACAAGGGCGGGTTTGGGGGGGTGATTTGCACTTATTGTTAAATGATCTAGGCTATGACTCCTATGCATAGATGTGTTAATGTATTTTATTAATTAGATATATGTAATTTTTGGACTTATATGCTGTACTGTAGGAATGGTTGAGGCTTGCTTTAGTATAGGTATTGTTGGTGTCCTATTTTCGTATGATGGTAACTTGTCTCTGTTAACGGGATATAGTTTTAATTGTGTAATTGGTAATGGATGCTATTTTATTGTTTTGGGATGTATTCATGTATGTTATTTGATTGATGGTGACTTTCTTTATTGGATTTACATAGTATACTGCTTTTGATGTTTTATAATGCTATTTAGTTGGAAATTGATTGTTAACATTGATTTGCAGCGTTTCTACATTGTAGCTTACATTTTATGCAGCAATGTATAGAATGTAAATGCAAGTGTTTTACGTGGCATTGAGTTTTTGGATGGCATTTGATGCTTTAGATTGAATGATTACATTTGATTTGTTTAGGAAGAATAGCATTGTATTTCATTGAGCATGTTATGGGATAAGTGTTATTTGGAGCATGTTTTGTTAACCCGGAGGAGACATTATTTGTATATTGGTTCATTCATGTGTGTATATATATAATATATATAAGATAATTATAATATATATATTATATTATATATATATAATAGTATATATATATATATATATATATATATATATATATTGTTTCTTTTATGTTAATTTATTTTTCATGATGAAGCACTGTACAAAGGAATGTGTGAAGGGGGGTATGTTGCCAGGATGGCTTAACCCCTAATTACCTTTGCGGTTAGTCTTCGTATGGTGATAAGGGGTTCATGGTATGTGAATGTCATTTGCAATGTATTGGCTATTGTTATTTTGGCAACGGAAAACATGATGATGCTGCAACGGGGGGGGGCTTTCTTATTTGATGGTTGAGAATTTTTTTTTTATTACTCAGTATTAATGGTTTTTAATAATGGCCAAAATGTATTATCTATCGGGATAATAGTTATCCATTATCGGAGATCGGAATGGACGTAGGGGGTGGTTCCCCGGGGGGGGGGGGGGGGGTGGGGTAGGGGCGGGCTGCGAATCCTCACTGCAGTTGTTGGTTGCCCGAGGGATAGATCTACAGTGTGGGGTGTGGTGTGTTCCACTATGTGTGTTGTGTCACGTGTGTGTGTGTGTGTTGTCAAGTGTGTGTGTGGTCTGTCAATGTGTGTGTGGTCACTTGTGTGTGTGTGTGTCACTGGTGTGTGTATGTGTCGTCAATGGTGTGTGTCACTGTGTGTGTGCCACAGTATGTATGGTGGGGTTGGGTAACAGTATGTGTGTGTGTGTACAGTATGGTGTGTTGTGTCACAGGATGTATGTGTGGTGGTGTGTACAGATATGTGTGTGTGTGTCAAGTATGATGTGTGGGTCACAGAGTATGTGTGTGTTGTCACGTATGTTGTGTGTCACTGTGTGTGGTTGTGTGTTTCACTGTGTGTGTGTGTGTAACTAACTTTGTGTGGTGTTTGTCTCAAGTGGTGTGTGGGTCTCAACTGTGTGTGTGCGGTATTGTGTCTACTGTTGTGTGCGTGTGTTCTAGTATGGGTGTGTGTGTGCGTGTGTGTATAGCTCGTGTGTTGTGAGTGTTGTGTCTCGCTGTGTGTGCTGTGTGCGGTTGTGTCCGTGTGGTGTGTGGAGATGTGATGTTCGATGTGTGTGGGTCTCACTGGTGCTGCGCAGGGGGGGGGAACAGAGCTGCTTGGGGGGGGGAACGGCGACCGGAGCGGGCACTAGGGGGGGGGGCACGCACCGAAGCGTGTAGGGGGGGACACACGGTCCGGAGCTGTGTAGGGGGGGGGAAGGTCCGGCGCTGCAGCTAGGGGGGGAGGACTGGAGATGCGCAGGGGGGGGGGGAGGCGTGAGAGGGACGTGGCGAGGAGGAGGAAGAGGAAGGTTTTGGTCTATCAGTGTACTTAATACAAGACGGACGACAAGAGACAGAGATACAGTCACAGAGACACAAGGACACACACCACACAGTCACAGAGACACTACACACAGAGTCACAGAGACACAAACAAAGAGTCACAATAGTACCTAATTAAGGGGTTAGGGGACATTACATTGGATGTTTTTATTCTTGTGTCTGTTTTGCAGAAGCGGATGGGGCATTAGCAGGATGAAGATGAGGATGGCCTTCATCGTGGCAGCCGGACATGGGTGAGTGCTATATGTATTTAATGTATTTATTGTTCTGTATGTATTTTAAATGGTCACATGCACTATTATCCATTTGTGGATAATAGTCATTGTGCCCATTACTATACTGTATGTTAGGGGGGTATAGGTGTTGTTGGGGTAATATATATATATATATATATATATTTCTTAAGTTAGTGTGGGGCTGTTGTGTGTGTTTTCTTTTTATTGTGGGTAGCGGGGGTGGGTGAAGGGGGTATTAGCCCCAACGGTGGTTTGTTTAGGGCTTGCGGGTGGGTAGCGGGAGGCCTTAACTCCTTCATGACCGTAGCGGTATTAACTGCTATGGTCGTGAAGGGGTTAAGTGCACCCGCAACCCCCCCGCAAGCCCTAAACAAACAACAAGGGCCAAATACCCCCTTCACCCACCCCCGCTACCCACAATAAACCTGGCACGGCTGTTTAACCCCTTCATTGCATTAGCGGTTAGCCGCTAAGGTAATGGAGTGGGCTTTAAATGCATTTGTCCTGCCTCGGATGCATGCCGGGGGGGGTCCGGTAATGGTATTAATGGTATCAGCTCAGGAGACACCCGGCATCAATCCCAGCCAGGAAAAAGGCCTGATTTTTTCTAAGTGCCGATCCGCCACTCATCAGCAGCCGCTCACCATCAACTTGCCAACTTTTTCTTGCGTGGCTGATTCGCCAGAAAAACGCCATTCTAGAGTGGCAAATAGCTCCGCTTAGCTACTCGCCTCTACTAGAATACAGTGTGGCGGAAAATGTTTCAATTTTAGGCGGAAAGTGCCTTCTCGCCTCGCCACCGGCGGGAAAAAAAAAACCGCCAGCCAAACTGGCGTTTTTTTTGATTCTCGCCACTTTCTCGCCCCTTACTGAATAGGGATAGGCATTTTTGGCGGGAAAGTGGCGAGAAGTGCCTTTCCGCTGCTTACTGCATGAACCCCTAAATGTGTGTGTGTATGTATGTGTGTATGTATGTCTTTATTTATATAGTGCCATTAATGTACACAGCGCTTCACAGCAGTAATACACGTGATAATCATATAAATAAATAATATAAATAACAAATCCTGGGAATAAACGCTTCAGACATAAAAGTAACATTTAGGAAAAGGAGTCCCTGCTCCGAAGAGCTTACAATCTAAGATTTCGTGGTGGGGTCCCTCTCTGTGACAGGCCTGACAAGTCGATGGAAATATTTGTACAATAACAATTAACAATGAAACAATTCACTCGTCCCGGTGCCTGACTCATGGAACCTGCTGCCTTCAGTGAGACTCACCCCGCCCATGAATGGAATGACCTCAGGCTGAAATAGAAGCAAGTTTTGATTGTCACCCGTGTAGCTAATCTCCGAGATAATATGGGGAGATCTGGAAATGTCTGTGATGGACCTGGCTCATTTTGTGGATCCGTTTTAATTTCCTTTTTCTGTTGTTTACTGTTTGTCTTGGTTGCACAATCCCTTTGGCCGTCCCTAATAAACGTCTGTTTTGCATTAAGTCTTAAAGCTTATTAGATATTTCCTGTAATCAGGATGACATCTGGAAGCGGAGGGCTCAGATACACCATGTTTTGTTTTCTTCGCAGATTACAACTTTGGGGCACAGAAGCCAAGCTATCAAAACAGATCCAGCTTAATGTGTGACACGGTGCCATAAAACGAGATTAAGTAGCCTCCAATCCCATTATTCATTGTGAAGCCTTTCATGCCCCGAGCCGGGTATTCAGAACAAATAACACCCTGGCAAACCTTCCTTATCACTTTATGACTGGGCTCCCAGGATATGCAGTTGGAAACAAACGCTGAAGGAGCACCTAGAAGCTATGGAAGATCCATATATCAGACCACCTTCCGGATAGGTGTGACCTCAACTTCAAGTACTAAACTAATCTATACCTTAGCAAACCACGGCCCGTTGCCAGTGGCAGATAATAATAACGTGGTCACTGCAACAGCTTCATCGATTAGTCACACAATCCAGTAATGCGTCTATTTGAGATGACTCAAAAGATCTATTGTAGAGCCTACAGAAGGATCACTATAGAATCTATCTCAATCTCCTGTATAGCGCATACACAGAGGGAGTCCTGCTCCTATGCACTTTTTAAAAACTCCAAAGGTGGAGCGAAGAATTAATCGGGATTCGGAAAGGCGAGAGCCGAGTCTTGAGCTTTTATCTGACAGTGGGAAGGTCTTTGAACTTCCAGAACCCGGACAGCGTGAGAATATTATTACTGCTTCTGTTAGTCGCTATCCCAAACCATAATATAAGATGTAGCCAGGTCCCCCCTGCCAGTCAAGCCCCCCTCACCTTGCTAGCGATCGCGGGGGCCGCCGAGCCCAATGGCGGTCCCGTCGGCCGATCACAAGAGTGGGAGCGGTGAGGACCTGGCTTCAAGGGGGTTGCCGGGGACGC
>WSYH01005627.1:5341-43049 GCA_036426205.1 Ascaphus truei
ACCAATCCCTGCAGGAGGATGCTGTGCCGCGGCGGGGGGCTTTACCAATCCCTGCAGGGGGATGCTGTGCCGCGGCGGGGGGCTTCACCAGTCCCTGCAGGGGGATGCTGTGCCGCGGCGGGGGGCTTTACCAATCCCTGCAGGGGGATGCTGTGCCGCGGCGGGGGGCTTCGGCCTGGCGGGGGTCTCGCTGCATGGATCGGGACTCCGGGCTGATTTCACACCCTGTAATACTACAGCCTCCTCCAGAAAGGGTCCGGGATTAATAACCCCCTCTTAAAATGTATAGGCCACACTACATAGTGATACCGAATATCTTCTCGGTACACTTTTGGCCCACACTTGCTTGATGTGCCGATAGCGTGTGTGATCCTGCGGCTATATTTCAGACACACATGGCGGGTCACATAGCCACAGGGTCCCACACAGAGTCACATCACGTAACTGCAGAGTCCCACGCGTGGCGGGTCAGTAGGGAGTCTGTGCCGGGGAAGCAGCTGGAACTATTGCAGGGGTCAGAGGTTATTTCTCAATGTTCAGCAGAGAGGCTGCAGAGTGTGCTCAGCACTGCTTTAGATGACAGCTTGTTTAGGGGATGAACCTGCGCACACTGCTGCCCTAACCTCGGGAGATTTAAATAGTGATGGTGTCATATAATATCAGTGTTTGTTTCCCATGTTCACTTGCACCCCGTCCCTCTGTCCCTCCCCACCCCCCCTCCCTCTGTCCCTCCCCACCCCCCCAGCTCTGCATCTGCACAAAATGGTCTCCTTTTTATAACGATTTGTTTTTATTCCTTTTACTCTGTTCCCTTTGGGGGGGAGGGGAGGGGAGAGAGATGATTGGGGGGCAGGGCTGTTTCTGGGAGAGGCGATGGCTTTGAAGTGGGGGGGAAGCAGATGTTTTCACCCCCTTTGCTGCCACAGTGTATTGCATGGCAGTGAAGGGGTTACTCTGGCTTGTCATGGATATGCGTGTTTGACACAATTCTGTTAGAGCAGCTAAAGAGAATAACACCCTGAGCTGTGTGTAACCTGGCCGCACCTCGCACCCTCCCCGCTGCTGCTGGGAAGCCCTGTAAATGGGAGGGGGGAGCACAGTGTGTGAGGGGAATCCCTGTAAATGGGAGGGGGGAGCACAGTGTGTGAGGGGAAGCCCTGTAAATGGGAGGGGGGAGCACAGTGTGTGAGGGGAATCCCTGGGGTCCGTGTGAGCCGTGGGAATACATCAGGCTATATTCCTGTTCTGCACTTTTCATTTGATCCCAATTTTTTCGATTTCCCCCTGATTTTGCTTCAGGCTGTCGGCGGGGACACAGGTAACCCGTCTCAGCCCTCACCTTTTAAACTGGCACTTGGGATGTTCTATTTCCCCCCCCCCCCACACAGATTGGGAAAGGGGGGAGGAGGGGCGAACATTCATTTTATTATCAAACTGCTATATCAGGGGCGGCCAACTCCAGTCTTCAAGGGCCACAAACAGGTCAGGTTTTCAGGGTATCCCTGCTTCCGCACAGGTGGCTCAAAGACGGTATCACCTGTGCTGAAGCAGGGTTTATCCTGAACACCTGGCTTGGTGGCCCTTGAAGACTGGAGTTGGCTACCCCTGCTCTATTGTCCATAAGCTTCCCCCTGATTTTATAGGGTGAGGGGAACCTGTCCCGTGTGATAAAGGACACGTCTCGCGTAGTTTGGCCTCACCCACCCCCATTATTCCTGTGCATTAGAGGTAGATCTCCGTGCGCCCCGTTGTGCATTATCGCTCCCCCTTCTTGTGTACCCATAAGCTGTTGGCATGTGCTCAGCCCCCCTGGTTGTGCGCTTGAGATAACACACCTGTGTGTTGCTGTTGTGGCCTTTTCACCTGGGCAGTAACAACCTGTACACCTGCACCTGGGTTTGTGCTCATTACTCGGAGCTAATCCGGGTCTGACCTCCCTATTGTGACGTGTGTCCCTCTCACTGGGGCATTTTAATCCTTACTGCTGCTACTTCTGGCACTGCAGGGGTTACAACATATTACTGTCTTGTGCCTGTTAACGTCTGAAGTGCCGGAGTTCAGTGCCCGGCCCCTATAACATGCAGTGACGGGCTGGGTATGGTGCAGTTGCCTCTGATGTGGGGTGTCTGTTGTACCCCACATCTTGTGCTCTGACACAAACCGGCCTTTTTGTTTTTTGATCTTCTGCTTTTCTTTCTTTTTTTTGGTGACTTATCTGTAAATAAACTTGTTCCAAAATAAATAGTTAATTGCTAAATAGTGTATTCCCTTCTTGCTGGTGTGTGTGCGTCCGTCCGTCCTTTTCTAAGAGGCTTGTGTTGTTGTAACCGGCCGCTTCACAGCACATGATCTTCATTTGAGGGCTGGCACTGCCATCTGGTAAGGAAGGGGTTAACAGACACTGCTGATCTGATCTGCAGAGCTTACATTCTATCCATTCTGCGAGAGGTGAGTACAGGTGATCTCCTATAGGTACAGGACCCATATACAGGGGCTGTAACTGCTACGGAGGAGGGGGGGGGAGGTGTTAAAGGTGCAAACCTTTCAACTGGACATAACTGTCTGTTCTGCCCGTTTCCTGCCTCTGCCCACGCCGCGGTGTGTGTGATCCACGGAGGTGTCTGGGCCACTCGACACCACAAAGAACATTTCCTGTTTTTGTGGTTTAGGGCTGTGTAACCCCCTCCGCGAGACCGTGATAGACGCCACGCTGGGAAGGGAGGGAATTTCCCAATAATGGGTGAATAAAAGGCAGCGGTCAGTATGACGGTACAGAGTATCACTACTGCTTTGAACACGTTTTTTTTTTAATTGACGTTTATTGTTCCACTTTCTAATTAAAGGAAAAAAAACCTCATTTTAGGAAGCGTCTTGCTCCTTTGTATAAATCTTACATTTGGTCACAGCAGCACTTTGTTTAAGTCACTTCTAACCCGGATTAACGTGGCCGGGTAAACGTGGCTTCCCGGAACACATGACACCTGGGGCTGGTGTCCCACAGGCGTGTCAGGATCAGAGGTCCAGCCTCACATGAGAAGGGTGCAGAGAAGGCACACGAGGAGAAGTGCTGGTCCCAGGAGCTGACGCTTGCCCGTGTTGTAGCCGTGGCCGGTGTGACAGTCGCTCTCGATCTCTTTGTACGGGATCGGCTCATCGTCGGGGCGCTGTGTGTGCATGTTTCGGCTCACCTGGGAGGGGCAATAAAAGGACAAAGTGAGGGGTGCCTGGTGTAAGAAACAGAACCCTAATAAACCCTCCCGTGATGTGGGGGGCTGTGCTAGTCAACCTGCTCCCCTTTTTGACCCTAAAGCCTCACCTGCTCCACCTCCTCAAAGACGCGGATCAAGTTCTTTGCCAGCGCTGCCTCAACCTCCGTTTGGGTCCAGCCTCTTCTCAGCAGCTCGGCCACAAGGTCTGGGTATTTGGAGACGTCTTCGAGGCCATGGGGTACTCTGGGGAGAGGTGGAAACTCTGCTCTGACCTGTATCACCTCCAGCCTACATGTCCTCATCCTTGAGGGGTCTCTTTTCTGGGGTCCCTTGGCTTGTATGGAGGGGTGACCATGCTGTAGTCACACAGTAATGATATGGGGTGATGGTGCACCGTGATACTTAGTACTGCTTTATTTCACACACATTTACCTGGGGACACCATCGTAGTCGCCACCAAATCCGACCGACTCGGCGCCCGCGATCCTCTTAATGTAATCAAAATGATCTGTGAGGTGGAGAACGCAGGGGGTCAGAGGGATGCAAGTCACAGTATACAAGGGTCAGGGGTCAGAGAGACGGAGATTCCCGAGGCATGGAGCTGCCAGTCACATGGTGTTAAGGTCACGGTGTGTCCCCCACTCACCGGCCACCTGGGACAGGTTGGCGCTGTTACTGCACGTGACGTAGTTATTGTAGAAGTTCACCATTACCAGGCCCCTTTTCTGCCTCTGTTGGTCAGAGCAAGAGAGGGTCAGTCAGCACCGCGCCCTTAATTTGGGGTGGCTATATTTGCCCCGGAATTTTTTCCGCGCAATCGCACGCGTGACTGCCCAAATGGCATGCGCGATGAGCATGTGCTATCGGAAGCTTGCCTGTCACGCCTGGGCAGCCGGCCCTGATAGAAAACCGGGAAAGTGGCCCAAAAAGGCGGGACAGAGGCCTAAAAACCGGAACGTCCGGTTACCCGACCTTAGCTGGATACCCGGGCGTCACCTGCCAGCTCCCACGTGGGAGCATCCAGATGTGCTCAGGCATGCTTAACCCTTTCAATGCCAGAGAAGTCAGAAGTGCTGACAGTGTTGACAGCCTTTCAAGCTCAGACATCTTAACCCCCGAACAAACCCAGAGGAAACATCATGGAGCGTGCACACTGCTGGGGAGGATCTTATAGGGTGCATTCTCTAGGTCTCACAACATATCACTTCAATTGTAAGCTCATGGGGCCGGGAATTTCCTATTGCCTGATGTTGTTTGTTGCACTTATTGTATTATAATTCCATGTACTGTATTGTCTCTAGTAAAGCACAGAGTACACTGTGGGCGCTATATACATATATACATGCTGCAGCAATCTCATAGTTGTACAGATCGGGGGAGGGACAGCAGAATACCTGACCAGGTTAGATAGTGATATAAGAATCACACAGATACCCAGCAAGGTCTCAGAAATATATATATATGTATATGTGTCAAAAGGAGTGCTACTGGGCGTGGCTATATTTTAGGGTACTTTTGGGGGGTTTCTGAGCGCTTGCTGGGTCTCTGTGTGTTTGTTAACTTTGTCCAGCTGGTCTCAGCTGTTTGAGGTCAGTGGCTCCTCCCATCCAGGGTTTAAAGCTCGCCCCTCCCCACTGTCCAAGTAAGCAGGTTTTCTTTTCATGCAGCTTAGTTGCGACAGGTTCGATGCCAGGACCACCCTTCCTCTAATAGAGGTAAATAAGGATTTTAATCAGTTAGTGTTAGGACCTGCAAACTGGTCATGCCTTGAAAGTGGCTCGCAGGCTTATACGCTTTGGCCAAAGGGTTAACTAAATGACCCATTTTCAAGAGAGATATAGGTATTTCACTGTGTATTTTAGTCACATTGCATGTTGCTCTGGACTTCCTTGTTTAGTGATATAAGAATGTTATATAAACCTCAGGGGCAGACAGGGGGTCTCGTCCCGGCCCTTGCACTCACCACAGTCTCCAGCAGGTCATCAGGGACATTCCGGGCGTGATTGCACAGGGCGTAGGCGGACGAGTGGCTGAAGATAACGGGAGCCAGAGACACGCTAAGAGCGTCTCTCATTGTCTTCACGGACACGTGGGCGAGGTCCACCATCATCCCCAGGCGGTTCATCTCCAAGACCACTCTCTGCGGGGACAAGAGGCTTCGTGCATCACGGATTTCACTTAATGAAGGAATCCCAATACACTGCAGCCTGATTCCTGGCGTGTCACAAATGACATTACGCATCCAACATGGCCGTCTCCTGACCCCAGATGATAAGGAAACCTCCGCTGTTCTATTCTAGACAATATCATGCCTCAGATAGCACTGTGTACAGACACGTTTCTAATACACGTTTCTCCTACATTGTGAGGATATATAATAGGACTGGTTTAACCGTACAGTGCAGAAGCAGCTGGGGGTGGTCTTTGAACTATGAGCCTGAATTAACCAAGGAAGATACGCATTGCGTGTTATTTTATCCCTATAAAATGCCATGCAGGACACTGGCGATGAAGGGGTTAAGAAGAGAAGCTTCAGATAAATCATGGAAATATTTAAAGGCCCTCTGTATCAAGGCAATTTAGCCCTGTCTGCCCCAGCTTGCACCTTGGGGAGAGTCAGTAGGAGGAGTTGGGGGAGTTACATGGTGCACAGATTATAATGAGATGTATCACATTCTGCGTCTCTGCCCCAGCTTGCACCTTGGGGAGAGTCAGTAGGAGGAGTTGGGGGAGTTACATGGTGCACAGATTATAAGGAGATGTATCACATTCTGTCCCAGCTTGCACCTTGGGGAGAGTCAGTAGGAGGAGTTTGGGAGTTAATGGTGCACAGATTTATGAGAGTTCATATTCTGCGTCTCTGCCCAGCTGCACCTTGGGGAGAGTCAGTAGGAGGAGTTGGGGTGAGTTACATGGTGCAAAACATTAATAAGGAGATGTATCACATTCTGTCCCACGCTTGCACCTTGGGAGAGATCAGTAGTGAGGAAGTTGGGGGGAGTTGAATGGGGGCACAGATTTAATGAGATGTAATCACATTCTGCGTCTCTGTCCCAGCTTGCACCTTGGGGGAGAGTCAGTAGGAGGAGTTGGGGAGTTACATGGGCACAGATATAATGAGCATTTATCACATTCTGCTCTCTGTCCCAGCTGCCTTGGGGAGTCTAGTGGCGCGAGTTGGGGGGGGGGGGGGGGTGGGAGGAGTTACATGGTGCCAGATTATAATGAATGTATCACATTCTGCGTCCCTGCCCCATTCTTCTCCTCTTTTTTTGCCCTCCCAAAATCCTCCACATCTAAGTGACGCTGCTCCAAAACACAGGGCTTCTGTAAACACGCAGCTGTGCGTCTAAACATACACAGACCCCTATATGTTCTGGTACGTTGGGTAACACGACATGCGGCTATTCACATAATCGTCTCCTTACCACCACCCCACCCCCGTTCCCGACCCCCTGCAGGTTACCACCTCCCCCCGCGTACCTTCCCTCCGACTTCTCCCTCGCCCCTGTACCTTCCCAAACTGGGAAATCATTGCTGACTACTGTATCCTTTCCATGTATCCACAAGCCAGTTATCAACCCTGATGGCAGAAGCAGAGCGAGAGGTCATCTTAACCCCACACCCCCCCGACCCCCTTCCCCTGCCTGCCCCACCTCTCTGTGAGAAGCTGTTACATTACAATTCAGGGGTGCGCAAACTTGGGGGGGGAGCCAGATTTTGGGGGAGAAGAGGCGCGGCAGTTGCTGATGTCCCGCGCTCTCCCCCAAGGCATTAATTAAATGCTGGGGGACTAGGCTAGGGCCTCTTAATTTCTCCTACCTGTCTTTCGGCGACGCGTCACCATGGTACCCCGGTGTGCGGGATCACGTGACCGTCATTTGACGCCGAGACCGAGTAGGGGGGGGGGGAAAGGGGCGCACGCGCGGGGAGAGAGCAGAAGAAAATTTTGCGTACCCCATCATTACATATACATTACAATTACATATACATTATATACAACAGATTTATAGATACATAGATCGATATATTATATCCATAAGACACATGGATATATAGATAGATTTTCTACATATTATAATACACACAGATAGATAGATAGCATAGATCATTATTACATTATACGCACACAGATATATAGATACACAATATATGCACACACACGATACATTATATATGCACCAATATATAAGATACATTATGTACATGCACACCAGATATATAAATACTTATATATGCCCACACAGATATATTAATATATACATAAATACACAATATATAGATACATTATACATACACAGATATGTAAAACATTATACTACATATACAAATTATATATATACTAGATATAATAATATAGATAATATATATAATATATATATATATATCTAACATACCCACCCACACCACACACCCACACACACACACACCACACACACACACAGCATATAGTTGTGTGAAAAGAAAGTACACTCTTTAATTCTATGTGTTTACATATCAGGACCATAATAACATCATCTTTTCCTTACAGTCTTAAAATTAGGTAATACACCTCAGATAAACAACAACACATGACATATTACACACCGTGTCATGATTTATTTACAAAAAAAAAAAAAGCCAAATGGAGAAGCCATGTTGTGAAAAACTAAGTACAACCTTATGATTCAATAGCTTGTAGACCACCTTAGCAGCACTAACTTGAAGTAATCGTTTTCAGTATGACTTTATCAGTCTCCACAAATCGTTGTATAGGAATTTTGGCCCACTCTTCTTTACAAATTGCTTCAGTTCATTGAAGGTTGTGGGCATTTTGTTTATGCATAGCACTCTTTAAGGTCCAGCCACAGCATTTCATCGGGTTGAGTTCATGGACTTTGACTGGGCCATTGCAACACCTTGATTCTTTTCTTTTTTCAGCGCCATTCTTTGTTAGTTATTGCTGGTGTGCTGGGCGGGATCATTGTCCTGTTGCATGACCCAATTTTCGGCCAAGTTTTAGCTGTCGGACAGATGGCCTCACATTTGACTCTAAGATACTTTGGTATACAGAGAGTTTCATGGTCGACTCAATGACTGCAAGGTTCCCAGGTCCTGTGGCTGCAAAACAGCCCAATCATCACCCCCCACCACCACCATGCTTGACAGTTGGTTATGAGTGTTTGTGCTGATGGCTGTGTTTGGTTTTCGCCCAAACGTGGCGCTGGTGCATTATGGGCCAAACTCTCCACTTTGGTCTCGTCTGTCCAAAGGCATTGTTTCAGAAGTCTTATGGTTTGTTCAAGGCAACTTTGCAAACCTAAGCCGTGCTGCCATGTTCTTTTTAGAGAAGAGACTTTCTCCTGGCAACCCTTTCCAACCAAACCATACTTGTTCAGTCTTTTTCTAATTGTACTGTCAGAACTTTAACATTTAACATGCAACTGAGGCCTGGAGAGTCTGAAATGTAACTCTTGTTTTTTTTGCTATTTCTCTGAGCATTGCACGGTCTGACCTTGGGGGAATTTGCTGGGACGTCCACCCCTGAGAAGATTGGCACTGTCTTGAATGTTTTCCACTTTTGATTATCTTTCTCACTGTGAAATGATGGACTTTAAAATTTGTTTTGAATGGCCTTATAACCCTTCCCCGATTGATGGGCAGCAACAATTCGCTTCTCTAAGATCATTACCTGATGTCTTTCCTCTTGGCATTGTGTTACACACACACCTGAATGCTCCAGACCAGCAAACTGCGAAAACTTTGGCTTTTATAGAGGTGGTCACACTTGCTCATGATCAATTAATCAAGGGCATTTGATTAGCAGCACCGTCTGCTACTTAGCACTTAATTCCTATGGAAGCAGTCAGGTGTACTTAGTTTTTCACACACAGCTTCTCCTTTTGGCTTTATTTTTGTTAAATAAATCATGACACTGTGTAATATGTCACGTTATTCATCTGAGGTTGTATTTACCTAATTTTAAGACCTGCTAAGGAACAGATGATTGTTATGCCCTGATATGTAAAACCATAGAATTCAAAGAGGGTGTACTTTCTTTTTAACACAACTGTATATAGATACATTATATATGCACACAGATATATAGATACATTATACACACAGATATATAGATACATTATATACACACAGATATAGCCAATAAAGAATATCACGTGTGAGCACATTCACATGTCATAGACAGGTCTGTAAACCCTGCCTTTTCAACTCTTATCACCTACATACAGTGTTTCCCACTGCAGGCAAGGGATTCTGCGGAATTGACATGTCAAATGAGCAACAAATGTGTCCAATTTTGCCTGGAATATTCATTCACATGGAGCCCATTTAAGCTGATGTTTCAACCTTGATGGGTATCATCAGTGCGAGTGAGGTTGGTTTTATACTTGGTTTGAAATATTTCTAGGCTGGGTAGGTTAACCTATACTTTTAAGTTATGGTGGGTGAAAAAGGCACAACAAAACCTCCAACCCCATTATGACACTGATAGACCACACAGCATATAGTATGCATTATACACACACAGATTATATATAATAGATACTTATATTACACACAAATCACACAAGACACCACACACCACACACACAACACAACACACACCACACACCCACACACAACCACACCACCACACACCACACCGGAGATTCTGATAGATACTCATAGATTAATGATTAATGCTACAAGTCTGAAAATGAACAAACTACAGAATACACGAGGCTGATGAAATCCGGGATGTATCCTGCGTGGGAAACTTCTACCACCGCACTCAATTGTAAGCTCTGCAGGCCAGACCGTCATGCAAACATTGCAGTATACAGCTGTTATAGGGGTGTTATATCTGTGTGTCAGGGAGAATTATACAGCTCTTACCAGGGGGTGTTATATCTGTGTGTCAGGGTGCAGTATACAGCTGTTATAGGGGGTGTTATATCTGTGTGTCAGGCTGCAGTATACAGCTGTTATAGGGGGTGTTATATCTGTGTGTCAGGCTGCAGTATACAGCTGTTATAGGGGGTGTTATATCTGTGTGTCAGGCTGCAGTATACAGCTGTTTATAGCCATGGTGGGTTGTCATAATCTGTGTGTCAGCTGCAGTATACAGCTCTTACCAGGGTGTGTTACAGCTGTGTGTCAGGCTGCAGTATACAGCTCTTACCAGGGGGTGTTATATGTTCTCTGGTATGTCAGCTGCCCAGCTAACAACGCTCTTACCAGGGGGTGTTACAGCTGTGTAGTCGCTGCAGCGTTAGTTCGGCAGGTTTACATACAGCTCTTACCCAGGGGGTGCGTGGGTTCAACTTCTGTGTGTGGTGCTCAGGGTTGCCAGTGTAATACAGCTTCTTACCAGGGGGTGTTAATATCTGTGTGTGTCGGGTGCAGTATACAGCTTTTACCGTAGGGTGGGGTTCATATGCTGGGGGTTGTATACAGCTGGGTGGTCAGTATATCCGCTCTTACTCCAGGGGGGTTGTTATATTCTGTGTGCAGGGCCGTATAGCGCTCATTACCAGGGGGCTGTTACAGCGGTGTCACTGCATAACGAGCGGTCACCGTTGGGCTTGCAGGCTCGTACACCGTACAGCTCTCCAGAGGGTGTTACAGCTCTGTGTCGCCTGCATAACACCGTCTACGCAGTACATCTGGTTCCATTCGATCAACCTCTCCCCAGTTATAGAAGTTCGCAGCGCCCCCAGCCACTGCTGTACCATCTCGATGTCCACCCTCCAACTCCACCAATCAGACTGGCCACTTCCTTGGTGCTGATGCTTCTTAATATCCGTGTACAGGAGAATGAACATGTCATCAAACTCACCTGTCCCCCTGCACCCCAGAATCCCTGACCCCATCAGAGCCCCTGCGCTTATGATCACCTGCGCCCCCAGATCTACCTGACCCCGCACTCAGCAATCACCTATCACGCACCCCCAGAATCACATGCGCCCCCGAATCACCTAATTGCCCATGAATCCACCTGTGGCTCATCTGCATCCCAGAATCACCTGTCCCCTTGCACCTCCCAGACGACCACCATGAATCCCCATCCTGTGCCCTGCACTCCCAAATCACCTGCACTCCCTGAATCACCTGCATGCCCGATATCATCCACCTGTCCCCTCCCCCCTGAATCACCTGCACCCCTGAATAACACCGGCACCACCCTAATCACACACCGGACACCCCCAGAATCACCTGTTCCCTGCATGCCCAGATTCACCAGCAACCCCACAATCACCTGCACCCCCACAATCCTGGCACGCCCAGGTTCACCAGCATGCCCAATTCACCAACACCCCCAGAATCGCCTGTCCCTTGGCAACCCCCCAGAATCCGCCCCCACTCACCCCGCACTGCGCTGCTCACACAGGAAGTACACTGGGGTAATTCTCACACATCCGATGAACGAGAATCGATCTGCTCCAGTGTTCTCTCACTGCGTCCTTCCCCCTGAGTGTCACAGGGAACATATGCCGGCCCAACAACTACAGAGAAGGGGCAATCCTTAGTACCCCCCCAACCCTGCCCCCTCCACTGCGGCAACAATCTCTAACAACTGGCTACATGTAACCTCTTCACACCCCCCTCCCCCCCCCCACTCACCTGCCTCCCTCCTCACATGTACCCCACCTGCCCCCTGTCCTCACCTGTCCTCCACTCACCACTCACTCCCCTCGCCACCTGTCCCCCCCAGCTCTCTGGCTCCCCACATGTACCCCACCGTATCACACCCTCCTCCACCTCCCGCCTCAAGCGGTCCCCATGCTCCCACTCACCTGCCCTTTCTCACCCATGTTCTCCACCACCCCACATGTACCTCTCCACCATACCTTCTCCCCATCCACCTGGCTGCCCCTCCTCAATTCTGTCCCCCATGCCTCACTCATCTACCCACACCATTGCTCCCGCGCCCTCTCTCTACCTGCCCTCCATCGTTACCTCACTACCCTCACACTGTCCCCCCACAGCCCCCCTCATCTAACCCCCCATATCCCCCCTTCCCTCCAGACACTCTGCCCCCATCCTCACTCCCTCACCCCCCTTCTCACCATGTCCCCATCCCACCTATCCCCATCGCCTCCCCGCCTTGTTTACTTCTCCTGCACCTGCCCCTCCTACCTGTCCCGTCCTCTCCCCCTGCCTTCTCCATTCTCCCTACCCCTCTCTCGTTCTCAACGTGTCACCACCTCCATCCTCCCTCTCATCCCGATTCTCAACCCTGGCCCCATCCTCACCGGCCCCCCCATCCTCACCTGCACCCAATCCCTATACGGCGCCTTCCCTCACCTCTCCGCCTCTTTACCATGTCCGCCCTCCCCCACCTGGCCTCCCAACCCCCTCACCTGTCCTCGCCACCCCCCCTCATTCGCAGTTGGTGGGATGTTTAGCTGGGGGTGTCGTTGTTGCAGTTTGTATACAGATGTCCACACACCAACAATGTCACTGGTTTGTTGAAGCAACCTCTCCAGGAACGCCAGGTAAATATCATTGTGTCTCACAGGTCGGAAAGTGCAGAATTGTCACGTGCAGACAGATAGCATAGGCTTAGCATTTCAAGCTCGTTGTGGTAGTAAATTCTCTTTCATCTACCCACCATATTACTTCGCTGCTGGAGGTATAACATCACATCTTACCCCAGTAAGCACGAGAATCATTTCTAATGCGAAGAAGACACTTTTTCTGCAAATCAGGTGCACATCCCTCTACTTCCAGCTGCAAACTGGGACAATAATCATGCAAAAACAGCCTAAACACAGATCTTATCAAAGAAACCCCCATTTATAATTGATGTCGTTAATTGGGACTAGTTCTGTGCGTGAGCAGCAGAAACGGTGCAAAAACGCTGCAGAACATGTGGTCCTGGGATTGTGTGGGATTTTTGCAGATACAAAGTCCTAATGGCTGTTGTCTTTTTTAGTTTTATTTTTTGCATCTCCGGTTTTGTTATTCCTATTTATTGCAGGCATTGAAACCGACAGGGCGAGCAGGTACTCCGCAATCTGTCACAAAACACGGACAACCGAATACTTTAGCCCACAAGCATCCCACAGTACCGCCGTGTTTCTGCAACTGCAAAGGCCCCTCCTGGCAAGTAAGCTGCTGGTGCGAACCTACCAGACCTGTCCCCGTGACACACACTGACGCGCTTTCTCTGTGGTGGGCAAGCTCTTTTAAAGATTAACTTCCTCCATCGTTGTCTTCTTGTATTGGGCGAGACGAGGGAGGAGCACAATGCCCCTTTAAAAAATAATAATTGTATAGTAGTCCAGTTTTGATTGGAAATCAGACCAGTCCTTTCATACCCTGTGGCGAGCTTCCATCTGCTCACTTTCTTTAAGAGAGGCGCGTGGACAAGCCATTTTATAAAGTGGTTAGCAGACTGACATGCAACCTAAATCGTGTTTGTGCTAGACTATGCGCATTCTTAAAGTGAAACTTTCTGTGTCTCTTGGTCACTTCTTGCTCAACAGAAATATGTATTGTGTGATGAGTGCAGTATGTTTTATGAATTAAATACACATGTCACAACACAAGAATCGACGGCAAATAATATGCAGACGCAAGAAAGACCAACGCAACGGTCTCTGAGCAGCCCAACAAAACACAGGGAACAGTTTAACCGTGCTCGCACACACCTCCTGTTTGAGCTATTTGCACTTATATAGTTGATACACTACCTGTCGTGCTGCTGTGCAGGATTTTTGTCGCTATCTGATGTCTGTGTGTGCTTGGGTGTTTGTAGGCGTAAGTGGCGATCTGTGGTGTGTGTGTCCGTTGGCACTGACTGACCCTTCTTCGTGTTGTGGCCATTGCGTGCCTGTTGATGTGTTCCTGCCTCTGTGTTGTGGCCTGCTCATTTTTTTTTTTGTGACATGGTGGTGTGTGTGGTGCTGCGCTTACCTCATGTCCTTGGCGCCTCTGTGTGTGTGTGTGCCTGCTGCCTTCCCGCTCTTCTTGTGTGTGTTGCCCTGCGTGCATCTGTGGTTCCTCCTCGGTGTGGGATGTTGCCTGCTTGCCTTCCTGTTCTGTGTGTTGTGTGCTGTGACCTCGGCGATTCTGTCAGTGTCTGTCTTGTGTTTTGTGTATTGTGGCCTCCTGTGTGTGTGTTGTCGTGCCCGTGCTTGCACATTCTGTGTCTAGTGCTGTGTGTGCCTGCGTCCTAAGCCTAACACTTGTGATTGTTGTTGGTCTGCCGCGGGTGTGTGTGTGCCCTCATACATTGCCTTCCTGCTCTGTGTGGTGTGTTGTCTCTGGGCGTCTGTGTGTCTGGCCCTGTGTGTGGTTTGGTACACTGCGTGTGTTGTGTGCCTTGGCCTTGTGTGTGTGTTGTTACTATGCGTGTGCACATCGGTGTGTAGGCCAAAACCCGCGGTGTTAGTGCCGAAAATGTGTTTCGTCTGTGGTCAGTTGTCTCCTCGTCTCTCACATGAGTGACCAGACCCACATGCCGCCCTGCGGGCGCCATGTGCGTGGCCCCCCCCCGCGCATTTTTGAAGACTACTCCGGCCACCACTAGCGCATTGCGTGGGCTAAGACTCTGCCGGTCTCTGGTGCCTCGTTGAGATGGCGCGCATGGTTGTGCCTTCCGAGCCCGGGCCGCCACTGATCCGATAGCCATGGCACGTGTTGCCTAACTATCCCGGTACCGCCACTGCAACATGCGTGCTAGACGTCCCCTCCCACATCGCTCTCTCCGGCCTCGCCAACTTGCAACATGCGTGCTAGACTTTGCGCCGGCCTTCCCCTAGTCGCATTGTTTGCTGATACTTCCAAGTGCGCTTTGCACTGCAGCATGCGTCTTTTCTTCTATTTGGCTGCCACATTCGTGCGCATACAGTGTATAGCTAGACTTCACGGCCTTCTTACCTCTCACTGAAGTCCGTTATGTTGTGTCTAGACTACCGGCCACATCACTTCGCACTCTAGTGCATAATACTCCGGAGCTTTAAGGCTTTCACTGGCCCAATGAAGACGCTAGTCATGCGTGCTATAGTCCGGCTCCACTGCAACATTGCGTGCTAGACCTCCGTCCCCGCTGCAACTTATCGTCAATTTTCGTGCTAGACTTATCCCGGGCCCGTCCACTCTCTTGCGCTATATGTGCTGGGCTTCTCTTGTCCTGCCCTTCTCTTCTCCTCCCCATGGCTCGGCTCCCTGACCACTTCTTTTGGACATTTCCTCTACTCTAGCCGCTTGTTGTTTATCCCTATCTCCCCACTCCAACATCCACTACCTTAGCTCCCCCTTCTTCATCAGCAACTACGTTTTCTCTCCTCCTTTTCCTCTCCCTTAGTATCTCTTCTGTCACTACTGAAAACCCAAATAACAGAAGCGTGTTGCCTAACATAAATTCCGGTGAGCTGTCCAATCTAGCACCTGCGTAGCCGCAGGACATCTCCGTCCGCCACTGCTATGCGTGGCTAGACTTCCGGCTTGCCACTCTTGCGCATTTGTGCCTAGACTCAGTGCCCCTTCCAATTGAGTGCATTGGTGGGGCGGTGAGTGTTTTTTCGGCGCATGGCCCTTCTAGCCCTTTCTCCTGTCCGGGCCGGGCCACTTCAGCATCCGCGTGCTATTAACCTCCGGGCCTGTGCCACACTGCCCGATTGCACTCCGTACGCATCGCGTGCATAGACTGCCGGCCTATACGCCACATAGGTGCTGTCATAGACAGCTAGTGCTAGACTCCGTGGCCGCCACTTAGCGCATGTGTGCATAGACTCCGGCCGCCACTACGCATAGTGTGGCTAGACGCTGGCTTGCCACTCCTTTTACGATTAAGACGCATTCTGGATGACACAGTATCTGCTAGACTCCGGCCGGCAAATGCCACGTGTGCTAGACTCCGGCCCGCCTACTATTGGCTTAGCTCATGTTTCCGACTCCTGCCGCCACTACTACTTCTCATCTTTTGTCTAGACCCGGCTGCCCACTGTGATGTGCGGTGCTGAGACCGGCAGTGTTTTCTTTTTACAAATGCTCAAGACGCGACGGCAAAGTGCGACGGGCGTAGCCCTATTATTGTTTGTGACTCACTCGTGTTACGTTTTATCGTTCCATGCAAAGGATATTTCCCCATGAAAACCCGAAAGGAGTTTCAGTTTAAAATGAAAGGGAGGAATCCCTGAAGAAAGCACGAATAAGGCTTGTTTCAAGAGTGCATAAAATGTTTGTAGAGATATCGGATGGGCTGGCCCTGTTACTGCCAGAGGGGCCTGCAGAGCGATGTAATAACCACGTCGGTAGCGCTGTTAATTAAAGAGTTTCAGTAAAACACACGCAGTGATATACCACGCAGAGCGATGTAATAACACGCAGAGCGATGTAATAACACGCAGAGTGATGTAATAACACGCAGAGAGATATAATAAAGAGTTATGTAGAAACACGCGAGGTATAGAAACACGCAGAGGTATAAAAACACGCAGAGGTATAAAAACACGCAGAGGTATAAAAACACGCAGAGGTATAAAAACACGCAGAGGTATAAAAACACGCAGAGGTATAGAAACACGCAGAGGTATAGAACACGCAGAGGTATAGAGTCACCAGAGGTTATGGAAACCGCATAGGTATATAATGAAAACTCAGATGGATATATAACCACGCGAGGTATAAAACACGCAGATGTAATAAAAACACGCGAGGTATAAAAACCACGCAGAGGTATAAAAACATACGCAGAGGTATAAAAAACGCAGTGAGGTATAAATCCACACGCAGAGGTATAACACACTCAGAACCGCCGAGCGATATAACACGGGCAGAGTTCTAATAACACGCAAGAAGGTATAGACACCAGGCGACATCCCGATAGCTAGAACTACCGAGCGTCTAACACGCAGAGCAATATAATAACACACAGTGAGGTACAATAAAGAGCGATGATATACCACGCAGAGCGATATAATAACACACAGTGAGGTATAATAAAGAGCGATGATACTAACCCCGAGCGATATAATACACACAGTGAGGTTAATAAGAGCGATATATACCCAACGCAGAGCGATCGATAATAACACGCAGATGAGGTAATCTAAAGAGCGCCTGTATATAACACCAGAACGATATAATAGACACGCAGTGATGTACAATAAAGAGTCCGGATGATATAACACGCAGGCATATAATTATACACGCAGTGAGACACTAATAGCGATGATTAACATCGCAGAGTCGATATAATACACGCAGTGGGTATATAAGTGAGCGATGATATAGACACGCGAGCGATAATATAACACGCAGTGAGGTATAATAAAGAGCGATGATATAACACGCAGAGCGATATAATAACACGCAGTGAGGTAGAATAAAGAGCGAATGATATAACATGCGAGCGATATAATAACACGCAGTGAGGTAGAAGAAAGAGCGATGATATAACATGCAGAGCGATATAATAACACGCAGTGAAGGTATAATAAAGAGCGATGATATAACATGCAGAGGATATAATAACACACATTGAGGTATAATAAAGAGCGATGATATAACACGCAGAGTGGGGTAGGTCGATATAAATAACACACCGCAGTGAGGTATAATAAAGAGCGCTGATATGAAACATTGCAGAAGCGATCATAATAACACCATTGAGGTATAATAAAGAGCGATGATATAAACTACCGCATAGCAGATACTACATACACACAGTGATGTTATAATACAGAGCGATGATCGAACCCACGGCAGAGCTATATAATAACCACAGTGATGGTATAAAACAGACGATGAATATATCATTCGTTTCATTACCTCACACGCAGAGCGACTAGTAATAACACAACAGTGAGGATAATAAAAGAGCGATGATATAACACGCAGAGCGATATAATAACACACAGTTAGGTCTAATAAAAGCGATGAATATAACCGCAGAGCTATATAATAACACACAGTGAGGTGTATAATAAGACGATGAATATAACCGCAGAGCGATATAATAACACATCAGTGATGTATAATACAGAGCATGATATAACCCCAGCAGAGCGATATAATAAACACACAGTGAGGGTATAATAAAAGAGCGAGTCGAGATAACACACGCAAGCGATATAACTAACACACAGTGGTGAGGTATCAATAAAGAGCGAGAATAAACACCGCGAGCGAGATCATAACACTACCCAGTGAAGGTATCAATAGAGCGATGATATAACCGGCAGGCGATCTAATAAACACACGTGAGGTATAATAAAGAGGCGATGATATAAACCGCAACGCGATATAATAACACCCAGTTAGGTTAATAAGACCAGCGATGATATAACACGCAGAGCGATATAATAAAACACAGTGAGGTTAATAAAGAGCAGATGATATAACAGCAGAGCGATATAATAACACAGATGAGGTATAATAAAGAGCGATGATATAACACGCAGAGCGATATAATAACACAGTGAGGTTTAATAAAGAGCGATGATATAACATGCAGAGCGATATAATAACACACAGTGAGCGTATAAATACAAGAAGACGATGATATAAAGCACGCAGCAGCGATATATAAACACAGTGAAGTTTTTTTACTCATAAATAGCGATGATATAACCACCTCCAGAGCTGATATAATAACACGGGAGGTATATAATAAAGATCGATGATATCAACAATAAAACACGCAAGAGCGTCATAAATACACCGAATTGAGGTATAATAAAGAGCTTGATATAACATGCAGAGGCGATATATAAAATACACACAGTGAGGTATAATAAAGAGCGATGATATAACACGCAGACGATACAATCCACACCCAGGAGGTATAATACAGAGCGCTGAATAACACCATAGCGATTAATTACCACAGTGAGGTGTTAAATAAGAGCGCTGATACTAACTCGCAGACGGCGATATAAATAACACCACAGTGAAGTATAATAAAAACAGAGCCGATCCGATCATAACTACCTGCATTAGCGAATATAATACACACAGGTGAGGTATAAATCAAGTGAGCGCGGATATAACACGCAAGCGGAATATAATAACAACACAGTGATGGTATAATGAATAGAGCGGTTGATTATAACACTTGCAGAGGCGATATAATTGCGACCGTGTCACATTGATGGTATAATAAAAGGCGATGATATCACACGCAGAGCGTATAATCACACACATGAGGTATATAAAGATCGTGATTAACACGTCAGGCGATAATAATACACACCGTGAGTTATGAATCAAAGACGATGGATTAGATGACACGCGAGCGATATAATAACACCGCTCCGCCCCTGTTGAGTGATAATAAAGAGCACTGTGATATAGACACTTGCAGAGACGATATAATACCACACAGTTGGGTAAACATCTAGCAGCGGATTGACTATAAATCACGCAGAGCTATATAACACTACACAGTGAGTATAATCAGAGCTGATGATATAATCACGCAGAGCGATATAATAATAAACACATGGTGAGGTCTACATAACGAGGCGTGAATTTACAAAACGCCTATCGATCTTGGAGGGTGGCGACACACGTGAGGTGATATGGGGATAAAGAGCTGATGTATGCTGTCTGACACAGCGAGCTGATTTAATAACTACAGTGAGCTGTACTTAATCAAACGATGATATAAACAACTCAGAACCGTACATAAATTACACACAGTGACGTAATATCTAAAGATCGAGATATGAGCCGGGGGGGTGCTGGGGGTGGGGGTGTCAGGGGCGCAGTGTGCGGGGTAGGGGGGGTCACGTGGGGGTGTGTGCTGTTGTGTGGTGGGAGTCTGGGGAATCTGTGTGTTAGATAGGGGGTTGGGGTGTGGGGGTGGGGGTGTGAGTCGGACGTTGTTCGTGATTGGTGTGATGTTGGGTGCTTGGAGGGTGGTGTTGGGTGTGCTTGACTTGTCATGGGGTGAGTGGGTACTGGGGTTGTTTGGTTTGTGTTGGGTGGGGCGTGTTGTGGGTAGACGGTTGTCGTGTGTGTTGGGGGTTGCAGTTGGTTGGTGGTGTGTTAGGGCGTTTTATGTGTGGTGGTGTGGGTGTGTGGTGCTATTCGGGTTGGGGGGGGGTTGTGGGTTTGTTTGTGTTTGTGTGGTGTGTGTGTGTTTTGTAGTTGTTAGTGGTTGTTTGGGATCTGGGAATAGCGTCGGGTGGATGGGTGTTTGGGCCTCTTGCGAGAGGGTCGTGAGTGTTTTTGGTTGGGGGTAGTGGTAGGTGGGGCGTGGGGGAGGTGTGGTGGGGAGTACAGCTCGGTGGGGGGGTGGGTCGGGTGTGGTGTTGTGTGGGTGTGTGGGGGGGTGGGTGTTGTGTGGGGGGTGTGGGGGGGGGTTGTGGTGGAGTGGGTGGTAGTTTGTAATGAGGCTCTGGTGCTTTTCTTTGTAGTGGTTTGTTTGTTGTGGTGTTGTGACACGGCTGGGTGTGGGGTTATGTTGTGCGTTGTGGGGCATAGGGGTGGTGTGTGGGGAGTGGGGTTTGTCGCTGTGGCTGGGACGGTTGTGTGGGTGCGTGTGTTGTTTGTGTTGTGGGTGTTTGGTGGTGTGGTTTGTCGTGGGTGGTGGGTCATTGGTGCGGATTGTGGAGGGGGATCGGGACACAGGTGTTCGCACCGTGGGGATAGTGTGCCAGGTGGGTGGTGAGTCTGGGTGGTGATTCGTGTGGGGGAGGTTCGTTTGGGTGACGGCAGTGGGTGGTCAGAGGTCGGGTGTGGGGGGTGGGGGGTCGGGTGGTGGTGGTGGCACGACGAGTGCGGTTTAATAAAGACCCTTGGGAGGTGGGGGGTGTGAGTAACTACGTCTGAGGTTGTGTGACGCTATAATAGAGTGGAACGCGGGGTGTCTGCAGAGAGGAGCAGTGGGGAGGTAAGACTGGAGGTGGGAAAATGCTGAATAAAATGGCCGGAGGGGAAAGGGGCGTGTTGGTCCCGTGCTGTGGGGTGGGTGGGGGTGGGGATGGGAGGGCTCTGGGTGTGTGGAACGTGGGTGGTGGGTGGTTGTCAATGAAAAAGAAGAACCACCACGCAGCGGGGGAGGGGGAGACGCAGGTGGCCCGACAGGCAGTCGTTGGTGGGAGGTGGTGTGGCTGGTTATGTCGTTTGGAGTGGAGGCCCGGTGAGGGGGTAGGAGGGACGACGGGGGGGAGGGGCGCAGGCGAGGGGGACGGGGGAGTGGAGAGGGAGTAGAGATAAGGCGACACTGGGGGGGGGACTAGCAGCGGAGGGGCGGGGGGGGTGGGGGGGCGGGGGGGGGGAGGGGGGGGGGGGGGGGGGGGGGGGGGGGGGGGGAAGGTCGGGGGCGGGGCGCGAAGGGAGGACTAAAGGGGGAGAGTGCGGGAGGGGGGGGCGGGGGAGGAGATGAGGGACAGGGGGGGGGTGGGGGGAAGGGGGGGGGGGGCGGGGGGGGGGGGGGGGGGCGAGGGAGTGATGGGCGGGGGAGGGTAGGTTCGGGAGGGGTGAAATCTGGGGGACAGGTGAGGTAAATAAAAGCGATGATAGAAGTCGATGCAGACGATATAATGACACCGAAAGCGCTGTGTTTGCATCCCTCCAGCCATGAAGTGTTAATATAAGTGTACTGAGCGATATGTCTAAGATCTCTTGTGGACCCTCTCATAGCCGCCAGATATATATCAGCGTACTTGTCCTTCACCCCAAGACCAGCCGTGGCCGACTGGTTACCACCTGTTAATTAGTAAGAGTTTGAACCTATGAATGGTGTAAGGCATACAGAGTCTTCAGCTGCCAAACCTCATCATGACATGTGACCGACAGCAGAATAACCCGTTTAGCTAGCATCCCCCCCCAGATCGAGCACATAGTTCCTGGTACAGAGGAGATATGGGGGTTCTGTGCTTTGCTGCTCACAGTAACTGCCAGGGTCACATCCCACATCTAACCTTCTGTATCTGAGGGGTTCAAATACGCAAGCTATGCGGACCTCCAGCGGAGCAGACCTGTGATGAACAGTAGTTACAGTATTTCCATCTTACATATAACAGATGAGTTACATAGTAGTATGACATCAGTTGAAAAAAAGACGCGGCGTCCATGCAATCTGATCTAACCTCAACTGCTAAATTTAAGCGAACAGATACTTTAATCCTATATCTCTTACATGTACTTTATTGACTCCAGAGGAAGACGCAAACAAACAACACTCAGTGATCTTATCCCATCTAATATATCTCATAGGGGAAAATAAATTCCTTCCCTGACTCCAAGAACTCTGGCATCTCAAGTTAATCCTCTGGCTCACAATCCTTCCCAATGTGTACGTTATTTGGTATAACACTGCCACTGTATAGCCTTTCCTCCTTTCTAAAAGATGTCCAAGAACCTTGTTTTTTTAACAAATCTATGATATCTGCCATCAACAGTCTCCAATGGGGAATGATCCCACCTCTTTACCGCCCCTTACTGTTAAAGAACCCGTGCCTCCCTTGTGTTGCGTCGGTGAAATCTCCTTTCCTCACCACCCTTAAGGTGTATGACACCCATGTCTCCCTTTGTACTGCCCGTGGGATGGATCGTGTGTCCTTTTGAAAGGCTTCTTTTACTGTTCCCCGGATATATTTGTAATTAGTTCTCATTGTGACGGATAGCTTATGACAGGTTTTGTAACATTTTACACCAAATAACTGGGTGTGAACTGCAACGGGCCTTAGATGATACATGAAGGTAAATTTTTATTATTTCCTTTGTGATAGAGTGAACAACGATATAATCCAGTAACAGACAAAGTACACGTTAACTATCGACTTTGGGGGATGGGGGATGAGAAGTATCGCATTGTCATAGCATTCTCAGTGTTCGCAATCGATGTACAAATCAGATGACTATCAGCAACAAGATATAGGTGGACACAGGTTATATACCTTTTGTAACCCTATCCTTCAACATTTTATAGGTGATTTGACTATTTTCAATTACTGTAGCCCACACTCACAACACGGGACCACATTCTTGATACATGTCCCCCAGCTAGTGTGTGGCACTGCTCATCTATTGGCTCTGGGGTCTCTATGGTTCTGCAGGCGAGCCACAACTCTGCAATCAGGAATTCCAGCCAGTTCTAACCAGGAATTTCGGCAGATAACCCTTTGTTTGATAATGTTGAAATGGGACACTTATAAGCCTGCTCTGGATTTGAGTCATCCACTGCCCTCCTGTAAAACATGTGGATGATAATTCCTTTGAACAGCACTTACATTCTAGACCATTAGGCGCTTCCTTGGCCATCTTCGGCTGCCCTATATGGCAAATATTTCCTCTGGTTTCTGTCCATACCTTGAAACACAGCACTTAAAGATAATACAACACACATACTTGAAATTCGGTTCCGTTGGGATACCAGCGGTCCCCAACTGTCCCCCAGTTCTCAATTGATCGCAGAGAAACATAGTGACACCCTAGGGTCCAAGTTTGCGACTTGCTACACCCTCGGAACCAGGATGTCTTACAACAAATAAACCACCCTTTAAAAAACCTTAATACCGTTATGTACCTATTATTTAATACAAAACACAATAAAACTCCGCTGTAAATTAATCCACGGTTTTTTTCATTCACTAAATCCCCATTTGGAAAAACAACGGGCTTCGCCACCCTAGTACTTCATTTCCATGGCCAACCGCCCGCCGTTGGCGGCTATGGAATCCGCCGCCATAGACATTCAACTGCGGGTCTAAGCCCGCCCGTTGAAGTCAATGGGGGTTTTTCTTCCGCCATAGCCCGGCGTTTCAATGTGGAGATTGGCTCCATTGAATGTCTTGCGGAAAAGTCCCGAACTTTCAAGGGGGTCCCTACTCCCATCCGGGTTGGGTCCAAGGAGGGTCGGATGGGGTTCTGTGCACAGCCGATCGGCCGAGGCAGTTTTTGACTACAGGTTACCGGCCGCCCAACCCTGGCCTGCTTGGACACTAACCCTCCTGGAACTCCAGAGATATGGATTCCCTAACATTCCAGCTTTTTACATCTAGGCTAGGGTGTTAGTCCGTTTATCTACAAGCTGTTTCTAGCCGCCCATTGCCATGGAACCTATTGCGCGATACCCGCTTCCTTCTCCTTCTCTCGCGTTTTTCGTCCCTTATCGGGGTCCGGATTCAGGGACCTCGGTGATGTGGTCTGAGTTTGGGGAGTCCTAATAACTAGGGTCAAAAGAATTTTTTCATTTTCCAGGTGGCTCTAGAACGGCCGTTTATTCCCTCGTGACGACGCCACTGTTTCCCTCCCCCCCCCCCCCCACCCCGTTGAACTTGACTGCTGAAGTGATCAAAGCTCTTCTTGATGTGATAGACAGATCCTGCTTTGCGTTTTGCGTTTGGCTGATTGGCCGCTCAACCCTCGTTCCTGGGAAAGCCCTCGAGACTCTCATGAAGGTCAATGGCTCCATTGACTTACATGGAAACCGCTCGCTCCTGCCTCTTCGGCCCGCCATCCTGGCGGGTCTTCATCACAGGAAAACACGAACCCAAAACCGGCAAGATTCGCCTTGAAACGCATGGAGCTTCCAATGGCGCCTAATGGGACCCCTGCTAAATGGTGCCTGAAAAAGGCGGCTGAACATTACCTCAAAGGTCGCTAACATCTAAAGAACTATTACCCTTGTACTCCTTCCCGATGGATTCCTAGTTGTGTGTGTGATCAGACACTGATTAAACCAGATATTACAATAAAGCATGGGAACAGGGGAATATAACATTTTCATGTTCATGAACACGGGGTTAAAATCAAATTTCGACCATCAGCCCAGTTACCACCCCTGTCTCCCGATGAGGTCAGGGAGGGCCAAAAGGGAATGGGGTGGCAACACCCTTAAAATCCCCGGGCCACCCCCTTCTTTCTTCCTCCCTCTACAGATCTATCCCCTCCCTCTTAGACGCCTCTTTTCTATAAATGTAACAACTCTCATTTAAGCTAGCCTCTTCCAATAAGTTTTAGATTGGTGTCCATCCCCTTTTATTAATTTGGTGGCTCTTCCTCTGCACGTTCTCTTATTCCATAATGTCTTTTCTAAGGAATGTGTGCCTCCAAATTGTACTCCATATCAGGCTGTGTGTCTTACTAATGCTTTGTAAAGGGGCATAATTATTTTTACTCCCTCCATGCTGTTTAATACAAGCTTAAGATCTTGTTTGCCTTGGCAGCTACTTACTGCCATGACTTTGGGCACGTATTGCAAAGCCTGCTGTCTAGTAAAGCAACACATAATCCTTCTCCATCAAGGATTTCCCAATGTATCCCCATTAATTTGTAAGTCGCCTGTTTATTCTTGCTTCCTCCCAATGCATAACCGTACATTATATCTGTAATTAAACCTCTCTGTCTGGCTGCTAGTCTGCTGCCTGCTGCCATTTACCTGCCCCCGTTTCCAGTCTCTCCAAGTCCTTTCTGGAGAGAAATTACATAGGACATCCTGCTCTGGGATTCTACTTCACCTACCATTTCTAGTGTCCATCAAGCAGAGATGGAGACTCTGCTCTCTAAGCCAACCTCAGGTCATTAATAAACAAGTTAAAAAGCATTGGTCCCAGTACCGATCTGAGGTACTCCACTCAACGACCCTAGCCCAACCCTCTGTTTTCGATCCTTCAAAACCAGTTTTCAATCGCGGTGCAATATATTTTCACTGAGTTCCCAATTTGCTTTATTTTGTTACCCCAACCGTCTGTGTGGACCGCTATAAAATAGCATTTGCAAATCTAGTAGACCCCACAACTGGCATTACCTTAACCTACCCTGGTCTAAATTTCTACTTACCCCTCCATCAACAAAAATAAGGTTAGTTTGGCATGATCTCTCCTTATAAATCCATGCTGACTATTACTAATAATTTTGGGAAATTATAAAAACATTTTTAGCAGCACCTAAAATAGAAGCATAAAGAGGTTGATAACTGAAAGGGTTATCACGGAACCGGGAGAACCCTGATTATTGCCTCCAACGTTCCAATATGAACAAACAATTTGTTTCCCAGCACTCCAAACGAAAAGAATAAACGGAAACTAGAGTATGTCAAAAAACATCTTTTACTGATATATAGATTGTACGAGGCACACAACAACACATATCCCTGATACGCCAATACTTGCTATGTACTAATGGCAGATATCAAAATCACATACTCCTATTTACTATAAATGTACATCCTAAGTGGGGGAAGGGAAAAACACAGTAGGATCGACCAAAGAAAGGGGAAGGGGGATAACGAAGGTGAATAAGGGGGGCGAACGTTTCGTTGACCACCGTTAGTCCTCGTCTCGGCCTCGTCCTGACTGTAGGACTCCTGAAGTCGTGGAGTTCGTCAAGCTTGGCAGCTATCCCATATTGGTTGACATTTTTCTTTGACTATTGGGATAGTGTGTGGTACTGCTAGAGGGTTTTTGCTACATTATCGCTATAGTGTCCGTTGGTTCTCCAGGCTGATTATGCGATTAGCTGAACGTTCGTTCACCTCAGAGATTAACTGTTTGTTCAGGCCCCCCCCTAGTTGTCGTACTACATTTTTAATGAGCGTTTCAGTGTTTGCTTCCGATTCTAGAGAGGTGCTACGTGCAGTATGTGTGATCTCGTCTGTGCTCACGCAGTAGTGTTATACTCTGCCCCTGACATAACGTAACCCCTTTTTGCAGGTCATAACTATTTTACTTTATACTTACTGCAATTTTGTTTGGACAGCCTGTTCCCTTATAGAGGTCGTGTCAGACACAATTTGTGTTTAGAGTACCCCTCACCGCGGTGGGGGTGCTATCTCTTTATTAGACATTAACCCCCTCCCCCCCCGCTCCCTTTTTGTAATCCATGTGTTTGTTCATGTTATTATGGAACAACCTGCTTGTTACTGGGGTACAGGAATGTACCTAGATCGTATTGATCTTAAGGGAACGTGCCAACAAGAAGGGCTAGGTGGCCCCCGAAAACGTTGCCCCCCTTATTCCCCCTGTTATCCCCCTCCCCTTTCCTTTCCCTTGTCTAGTCCTACTGTGTTGTTCCCTTCCCTCCACCTAGGATTACATATGTAAATAGGAGTATGTGCGTTTTTGATCTGGCCATTTAGTACATACAGTCATTTGCGTATCATGGATATGTGTTGTTTGTCAGTTTGCCTCGTACAATCTTTATATATCAGTAAAAATTCTTTTTTTGACATACTCTATTTCCATCATTCTTTCGTTGAGTGCTGGGAAAAATTGTTTGTTTTGCTAATAATTTTGTTTTCCATTAGGTATTCCTGAATATTATTCACATCACATTCTATACCTATCTCTCCATATAACTCCATTCTATAACTCCTCCCATCGCTGCATATACCCTCTCCCTATAACACCTTCTATTACTCCATGTACCCCCTCCCTATAACGCCTTCTATTATGCCATAATTCCTCCTATTACCACATATAACCAATCCTAATAAGTCCTCCTATTATCCCATATAACCTCTCCCTATATTTCCTCCTATTACCCTTACCCCATATAACCCACCGCTCCAAACCGCTCCCTGATCGTTCTTATTACCCTATATAAACTGCTCCTATACCTCCTATTACCTTACCCCACATAACTGCTACTGCCCCTATTTTTCCTTCCTCCCACCCCTCCTTTTTAACCCATATAACCGCCCCGTATTTTTTCCTCCTATTACCCTTACCCCATAATACCCGCTCCCTTGTTTTTCCCTCCTATTAACACCCATCCATAAAAATAGCCCGCTCCCTCTAACTCCCTCATATACCCCCATACCGGGCATCCATCCCCCGCATTAACGTACGGCAATGGGACTGGAGCATGTATGTAAAGCGAGCAAATGTACTCAAGTGAAGCACTTAAAGCACTATACCCTTTTTCCCCACTCTATCGATGCCTTGTACTGTAACGGCAATCGTGCTATAACCGTGCATAGCAAGATGTACAATAACACGTGTAACCGGCTCTATAGTCTCCCTGCTTGGGCACACTTCATGGTACAGGTAGGGACCAGTATGGCTGTTCGACGTGGCTGACAGGCTGCGATTAGCAATAGATAGGCTCTGCCGTGTTTGCCTATTGAGACGAATATGTACTATTACGCTGGCGAAGTGTCTACTTTAAAGTGAGAGTTGTCCTTAAAATAACCCACGGGTATGCCATGTATAACCTAATCCCCTCTATTTCCATCCTATTACCCATAATAACCGCTCTGCCAGCTGATGCACCACACAGTGAAAGAATAGTATCAATAACACATGAATTTTAGAAAGATACGGGAATGCACAATCCCTTCATATTTAGTATACATGTTCTATGCATGTGCTGCTGCCTGTTACATACTGATTATTGAGTTTACAAATCTCTCTCCAAAGAGCAAAGCTACCCAGAATCGTGTCCCCCCAGATCCGCCACCCTGACATGCAGGACCACCTAATTATGTGGCCCCCAATGCCCCTCCCTGTGTGGCACTTACCCGTCTATAACAGGAGTGGTGTCCATGATACGCAGGGCTTGTTCTCTGTACATGTCCGCTGTCACCAGCATGACAGAGACACAGAGCAGCAGTTTCAGGGTCCCCACCACTGTCATTGTGTCTCCGATGTCCCTGTGTGGCCTCTCCTCAGCCCCCCTGTCCCGTGCTCGCTGAACGTTCCGCCAGAGTCTGTGGTGTGCGTGGGCATGCTTTGGGTGATGTTACACTGTGGGGTTCAATGCTGCCGGCCCCCCCCGGAATCTGTACATGGGAGCGTAGAGTCCTGTTACCTCTTTATACCGTTGTAAGTGCATGTGTTAATGGAACAGTAACTGGACCACTGATGTGATTGGGACCAGAGTGGTACACTGTGCTTACTCGTACACGGGCAGTGTAATAACGCAGTTGTTACATTATTAAACGTCGTGTGAGCACAGGGCAGTGTCATAGACAGTGGTTTTACATTAATAAACGCTTGTGCTGATACACGGGCAGTTAATAACGCAGTGTGTTACATTATAACTGTGCATGATAACACACAGGGCAGTGTAATAACGCAGTTTTGTGTTACATTATAATAGTGGTGCCTGATAACAGTGCTGTAATAACGCAGTGTTGGTTACTTATACTGGGCTGATACGGGCCGAAGTAAAACAGCATGTGGTGTTACATTATTACTGTCTGCGATACCAGGGTCACTGTAATAAATCAGTGTGGTTACATTATACGTTGCTTCGGAACAGGGCATGTGGTAAATAACGCAGTGTTTACATTATAAAACTGTGCTTATACCAGGGCAGTGTACTAACGCAGTGTGTTACATTTTAGTGTGCTCGATACAGGGCGTGTACTACACGCAGTGTGTTACCTATATACGGTTGAAGCAGGCGGATGTAAACGTCATGTTGCGATTATAAGGGCTGATACGGGCAGTGTAATAACGCAAGTGTGTTATCATATATACGCGGTTGATTACAGGGCCCGTAGGTGTAATATTGACTGCTGTGTTGGGTTACATTATAGATGTTCCGGGTACTTGATACCAGGCAGTGTACTAAACCGTGTGTTACATATATATCGTGGCTGATACAGGCATGTTAATACGCAGTGTGCTACTTATGAACGTCGCTGCATTCGCGTGGCAGTGTAATACACAGTTGTGTTTAACATTATACCGTGTGATCTGTTCATACGAATTCGATTGTGTTATAAGTCTATACAGGCGCAATAAAGCGTGTACTGATGTTGTGCTAATAGGGGATTGTAATACAGTGCTCCACATTATACTCTGTGATAAGCACCACAGGTGATTCACATTATAACGGTCTGAACATGCTTATTTGTTACCATTCTGTTACGATTTGCTGCTGACTACGGTCAGTGTAATAACGCAGTGTGCTTACATATAACGTGTGCTGATATGAGGGCGTGTAATAACGTCATGGGTGTTACATTATACAGTGTTGCTTATACGGGCAGGGTAATGCAGTCGTTACATATATTTCACAGCATGTACTGCATTTTTAGGCGATCAGCGTTATATTGACTTATAGTGCTTGTACAGCATGCGCAGTCTTACATACGTTATGTACAGTGCAGTGTGCAGTGTGATACATATACTGTGCTGATCAGGCCGCAGGTTTAATAAGCACGTGTGTTACATTATAAGTGTGCTGATACAGGGCCGGCAGTGTAAACTATTGTCGTGTGTTACATTATACATATAAGTGTGCTGATACAGGGTGCAGTGTAATAATTGCAGTGTGTTCACATTATAACGTGTGCTACTACAGGCAGCATGAATAACGCAGCTGTGTTTACATTATAAACGTGTGCTGATACAGGCATTAATAACGCATGTGTGTACATTATAACGTGCTGAACAGGGTCATGCTGGTAATAATTGCAACGTGCAGTGTGTACATATACGTGTGGCTGATACAGGGCAGTGTAATAACGCAGTGTTGTTTCATTATAACGCTGTGCTGATACAGGGCAGTTCGCTTATAACCGCAGGTGTTACATTATACCTGTTGCTGATACAACGGGCAGTGTAATTTAAACGCAGTGTGCTTACATTATAACGCTGTGACCTAGATACAGGGCGTGTAAATTAACGCACGCCGTTTGTTCATATAATAACGTGTTTGAGGCAGAAATACTGGTAAATTATAACTCATACAGGGCAAGTATAATCACGCATGTGTTGTACATATATAACGTTTCATGATACAGTGGCAGTGAGTACAATACATGCAGTGTGTTTCACATTGCAAAACGTAGCTGATCAATCAGGTGCAGTGTAATAATGCAGTGTTGTTACATTATAAGAGCTCGTGCTGTACAAGGCGCAGTGTAATAACGCACGTAGTTTTACAATTATAACGTGTGTACATAGGGCAGTGATAACGAGTGTGGTTTCAGCATTATACGTTGCTGATCAGGCACTGTGTAATCACGCAGTGTGTTACATTATAACGTGGTGCTGATAAGTGCAGGTAATAACGCAGTGTGTGTTACTTAACGTGGATATTGCATTTATAATGCTTACATTATATAACGCTGCTATACAGGCAGTTAATAACGCAAGTGTGTTACATATAACGGGATCGCGTTATAGTTTAGCAATTATTACGTAACATCACATGGAACAGTGTAATAACGTCAGTGTGTGTTACATTATAACGGTTTGCTGATACAGGGCATGTTATAACGTCAGTGTGTTACATTATAACGTGCTGATAGCACTGGCTAGTGTAATAACCAGTGTGGTTACATTTAAGCTGATACAGTGATTGTATAACAGCAGTGTGTTACATTATACGGCAAGGGTCAGTTAAAATCATTTTTACATTATAACACGTTAGCTGACTACATGGCAGTGTTAAATAACGCAGTGTGTTACTATTATAACGTGCTGCTATTACACGGGCAGTGGATTCTAACGCAGTGTTACATTTATAAGTTATAAGGCGTGTACGATGTTACCTATACAGGGCTGTCCGCAGTGTAATAACTCAGTGTGATTACATTATAACAGTGTGCTGAGTACATGGGCAGTGTGAATAACGCGTGGTGTTTACATATAACCGTTGCTGATACATGGTCAAGATGTAATAGCGTGTGTTACAGTTATTAGACCGTTGCATGGAAACGGGCCGTGAATAACGCCGTGGTGTTACCATTCATAACGTGTCTGATACATGGGCATGTATAATACGCAGTGTGTTACAAAACATTATAACACTGCTCTGACACAGGGCAGTGGAATAACGCAAGTGTGTTACATTAACGTGTGCTGAACTGGGCACGTGTAAGTAACGCAGTGTCGTTACATTATGAACTGTGCTTAGCAGGTATCACCAAGTGGGTTAGCATTATACGTGTGTATAGTGCTTTAAACGCAGTGTGTTACAATTTCACAGTGTGCTGATAGACGGGCAGTATGTAAAACGCAGTGGTGACATATACGTTGCTGATACAGGTCATGTATACCGCAGTGGGTGTTAACATTATAACGTGGGCTGATACAGGTCAAGTGTAAGATAAACGCGTCTGTGTGGATTTACAAGATTATAACGTGCTGATACCCAGGGTCAGGGTATAACGCAGTGGTTGCATTATAACGTGCTGTCACAGGCAGTGTATAGAACGCAGTGTGGTTACAGTTATAACGTCGTGCTAATACAGGCAGTGTATACGCATGTTCTATACAGGTGTGATAACACATTATAAGCAGGTCTATCGTGGCTGATACAGGGCATGTAATAACTCATGGTTTATGTGTTACGGCTTAATAACGTCTGGTGACTACGGCTGATACAGGCAGCTGTAATACGCACTGTGTTACATTATCACGGTGCTGATACAGGGCAGTGTAATCATGCAGTGTGTTACATATATACAGTGCTGATCAGGGCGTGTATAACGCAGTGTGTTACATTATACCCGGTGTGCTATACAGGCAGTGTAAAGCAGTGTGTTTACATTAAACACGTGGGCTTATAGCAGACAGTGTATATAGCTTGGTGTGTTACAGTTATACGTGCTTGCTGATACAGGGCATTTAATACGCAGTGTGTTACATTATAACGTGGCTGGATGACAGGGCATGTGAATAACAGCAGTGTGTTACATTAACGGGCTGTATAACAGGCAGTTAATAACGTCAGTGGTTTACATTATAAGTCGTGCTGATATCAGGCATAAGTGTATACACGCAGTTGTTGAATTATAACTGTGTCTTACACCAGGCAGATGTAATAACGCAGTGTGTTGACATTATAACGTGCTGACGGCCGTGATAACAGTGTGGTACATAAACGTTGCTATAGGGTTAACTCATGTGTTTACATTATAAGCTTGTGCTGATACAGGCAGTTGTAATATCGTTTTCATTTAACTCGTAACGGAGTAAAAGCATGTTGTTACATTATACTGGTGCTGATAACAGGGCAGTGTAATAACGCGTGTGTTACTTATAAGTGCACGTGGTGTACCGTGGACCTATACACGAGCTTATGGGCTACTAAGCGCAGTGGTGTTACATTACTACGTTGCTGATCCGAGGCAGTGTTATAACCGCAGTGTGGTTACAATTATAGGTTCGTATACAGGGCAGTGGTCAAATAACGCAGTGGTGTTACATTATAAACGTGCTGATATCAGGGCCGTGTAATAACGCGTGTGTTACTTTATAACTGTGCTGATACAGCAGTGTAAGTAACGCATTGTTACTTGTGTTGATATAACGGTCGCTGACAAGGCAGTGTAATAACGCAGTGTGTAGCATTATAACAGTGCTGATAACAGGGCCGTGTATACATGCAGTGTGTTACATTAAAAATGTGTGCTGATACGGGATCGTAATATCGAGTGTGGTCTCATTAATAAAGTCTTCTGACACACGGGCAGTGTAATACGCAGTGTGGTTACATTATAACGTGTCTGACTACCGGCAGTGTATAACGCAGTGTGTTTACATTCTAACGTGTCTGATACAGGGCCAGTTGTAATAACGCAGTGTGTACGCTTATAACGTTGCTAATCCAGGGCAGTGTAATAACGCAGTGTGCTACATTATAACGTGCGATACAGGGCAGTTTAATAACGCAGTGTGTTACAATTATACGTGTCGCGTGATCACAGGGCAGTGTAAGACCCAGTGTGTTATACCTTTAATGATACGTGCCAGTAAACAGTGCACGTGTTTACGATTACATTATACGTTGGCGGAGATACAGGGGCAGTGTAATAATGCAGTGTGTTACATTATCGTGCCTGATACAGTGGCATTGTAATAACGCAGTGTGTTCATTATAAACTGTGTGCTGATGATAGGGCAGTGTAATAACGCAGTGTGTTAACTTATAAACGTTGTGCTGATCCGGGCAGTGAATAACGCAGTGTGTTTACATATACGTGTCTGATACAGGGCAGTGTAATAAGCAGTGTGTTACATTATAACGTGGTGATACCGTGGCATGTAATAACGCAGTGTTGGTTACTCATATACACGTGGCTGATACAGGGCACTGTTAATAAACGCGTGTGTTACATTATAACACTGCTGATTTACAGGGCAGTGATAATACGGCGTGTGTTACATTATCACAGTGCTGAACAGGCATGTAAAACGCAGTGTGTTACATCTATAACTCATACGGAGTGTACGTTTACATTATAAGGTGCGCAGTGTAATAACGCAGTTGTTAATTATAAACGTGCTGCGATACAGGGCAGTTGTAACGCACAGTGTTTTCACTTATACACGTGTGCTGATTAACAGTGGCAGTGTAATAACGCAGTGTGTTACATTCAGTACGGTGCTAACGGCAGTGTAATAAGACAAGTGTGTTACATTATAACGTGTGCTGTACAGGGCAGTGTAATAACCAGTGTGTTTACGTGTTATAACGTTGCTGATACGGCATGTAAGAACCAGTGTGTTACATTATAACGTTGCTTATACAGGGCAGTGTACTAACGCAGGGTTACATTCTATAACGGGCTTATCAGGAGTGTAACGAATGCAAGTGTGTTACATTATAACTTGTGGTTAGGCATGATCTTTCATTAACTAAGGGCATTGTAATATGCAGTTGTTACATTAACGTCGGCTGATTACAGGGCACGTGTAATAACGCAGTGTGTTACATATAACGTGCTGATCAGGGCAGTGCAATAACCAGTGTGTTCATTATAGACGGACTGATACAGGGCAGTGTAATAAGCAGTTGTGTTTACATAGTTAATAACGTGGTGCTGATACAGGGCAGTGTAATAAATAACGCAGTTGGTAATTATAATCGTTCTGCCACAGGACAGTGTATACGGCAGTGTGTACATATAACGCCTGACTTAACACGGGCAGTGTACATAACGCTAGTGGGTTACATAAACTGTGCGATATAGGCATGTATAGCAGTGTGACTTAAGACTGCAAGGGCAGTGTAATAACGCAGTGTGTTACATTATACAGCGCTGACACAGGGAAATACGAGTGTGTACAATACTATCCACTGCATACATGGTGTATCATTCATAATCGTGTCCGTGACCACAGGGCTTGTACTAACGCAGTTGGTGTTACATTATAACGTTGTGCTGATACAAGGGCAGTGTACTAAACGCAGTGTGTTACATTATAAGCATGTGTGCTTATACAGGGCATGTATAACGCAGTGTGTTACTTATAACGTGTGCTAGATACAGGACAGTGTAAATACGCATGGTGATTACCATTATAACGTTGATGATACAGGGCAGATGTAAAACCGCAGTTGTG
The DNA here is from genome assembly GCA_036426205.1 of Ascaphus truei. Taxonomy (NCBI): domain Eukaryota; kingdom Metazoa; phylum Chordata; class Amphibia; order Anura; family Ascaphidae; genus Ascaphus; species Ascaphus truei. The sequence goes on from WSYH01005627.1 coordinate 40,740, forward strand.
TTTCAGTTATCAACTGTGTGCTGAACAGGCAGTGTAATAACTCAGTGTGTTACCTTATAACGTGTCTGATAACGGGCATGTATAACGCATGTGGTTACATTATAACGTGTGTGAAAGAGGCAGGTAATACGCATGTGGTTACAATTATAACGTGGCTGATACAGGGGCCGTGTACAGTCAACGGCCCAGTGGTGTTACATTATAAACCGTGCGCTGATACAGGCAGTGTAATAAGCGTGTGTTACAATTATAATGTGTGCTGATACAGAGTGTAAGGCAGTGTTTTTCTTTGCTAAAAGGATAGTTATACCATGTGTGTTACATTATAACGTGCTGATCACAGGGCAGTGTAATACACGCAGTGTTTACGATTATACATGTGTGCTGATACAAGGGCATTATAACGCGTTGCTTACATTATAAACGTGGCTGATCGGCAGTGTAATAACGCAGTGTGGTACATAGATAACGTGGCTGATACAGGGAGGGTCATAACCTTGTGTTACATTATAAACGTGCTGATACAGGCATGTATAACGCAGTGTGTTACATTATAACGTGCTGATACAGGGCAGTGTAATAACGCAGTGTGTTACATTATAACGTCCCAGGGCAGTGTAATACCGCAGTGTGTTACATTATAACGTGTGCTGATACAGGGCAGTGTAATAACGCAGTGTGTTACATTATAACGTGCTGATACAGGGCAGTGTAATAACGCAGTGTGTTACATTATAACGTCCCAGGGCAGTGTAATACCGCAGTGTGTTACATTATAACGTCCCAGGGCAGCTATCTTCTTTGTAATGATTTCCTGACTTAGTTCCAACTGATTTATGAACTCCCGGGAAATGTATATGACAGGACATAATCATCTTCTATTATGGCGACCCTTGTACTTTGAGGACTTTATTACAGCCATAAATGGGATTACATTTATTGTCACAATATTGCACTGTCATCTTCACAATGTCTTATAGAGAAAGTCAGGAGGGGTCTCATTAAATGACCCAGGGGTCTCAACTTCAGTCCTCAAGACCCCTCAACAGGTCAGGTTTTCAGGATATCCCTGCTTCTGTTCAGGTGGCTCACTGCTTCAGCACAGGTGGCTCAATCAGTGGCAACCTGCGTCTGCACAGGTGGCTCAATCAGTGGCTGAGCAGGCTCTTCGACTGAGCCACTGATTGTGCTACCTATGCTAAAGCCAGGATATCCTCAAAACCTGACCTGTTGGGGCATCTTGAGGACTGGAGTTGAGCCCCCCTGAACTAACCCATGTCAGGAGTGTTCAGAGCCACTGGTGCCAGTGTCGTTTAGTGAATAAGGCCCTTCACCTTCACATTTAACTCTGTGAGGGCCAGTGGGGCCGATATGCTACAGTATATGTCACTGGCCCTGCAGGAGAGAAAGGGAAAGTGTGCACTACGTATTCACACGCGGAGCAAAAACAGGGGGTTTGGAGAAGAATTCTATATGCTTACCCTCACCGGGGAAGAGATCAGCTCCCTTCACGTGAGTCGAGATTAACATCTTCCCCAGCGCAGGAAAGAGGCAGATTGAACGAGGACGAGAGAGTGTCAGATTAGGATAGGGACAGATAACGAGAGAGAGGAAAAGATTACATAAAGACACTGGGTTATAGAGAGTGCTGATAAGATGATCGCTGTTGAATAATAGGGTAATAAGATGGTTATACATTAGCTCTGACTGTTACCAGTGTAACAAACAAAACCTTTGTGCAGGTGAATTCAAAATACATGACCCTATTCTGACACAATGTTTAGGGAGTGCACTGCAGGGGTTACATCATACCAGGATAGCCCACCCATATAGCACATTGGGGGGCAAAGAACAACACCCACAAGAGTTATGATAAATCGATTATTTACTTTATTAGGCAAAGCAAAGTTGCCTACAAGGTTTCGGGACACGCAGGGCCCTTCGTCAGCTGGCGGAGGAACAAGGCTGTAAAGCAGGCAGGTGGAATGAAACTCATTTCATTCAGCACAAAGGCAACACAACTCCTAAAGTCTCATTTCCATATAACAACCTTCCAGTGCAGTAAGTTTATCGAGAACTGATCTGCATCCTCAGGACCAGCATGGACTCCTCTCTTCCCTCCCCCCTTTCATGGCCTTCTCTCTCACCCTCCCCCCTTTCATGGCCTTCTCCCTCACCCTCCCATCTTTCATGGCCTCCTCTCTCCCCTCTTGCATGCTCCCGACCCCCCTACCCTCTTTCATGGCCTTCTCTCCCCTCCCTTATTTCAGTCTCCTCTCCACTCTTTTATGGTCTACTCTCCCCCCCCCC